>CM024634.1:21367999-21626224 GCA_014182715.1 Eucalyptus cloeziana
GGTCGAGGACGAGTTTGGTGAGTCAGCTCGCGCCCACGTCATCGATGGCGTTGCAACGGAAGCAGCGGGTGAACTTGTCGCTGAAGAGGGTGACGAGGTTGGGAGAGAAGAGAGAAAAGTTGAGTGGAAAAGAGGGTTTCTGAAAATCTGATATGTGGGCCCACTAATGATAGCATGGAATGTTTTATTATTGACTGGGCAAATCTGTCATACCCAATATTTTCTCCCCGGTGCCCACCCATTAATGATTACTTACAACAGAAAAACATTAGTTCGTTTGATTTCTAGTTGTGACTGAATTTAATTGCTAGCGGATTTAAGAACTGATGCCGGTCCATTATAGGCTGACGCGACTCTTGATGACGGGACCTTTGCTAGGGCTGCTGTTCCGGTCAGTGCATCCGCCGGTAAGAAAATCCTTATCTTGATCCATTTCCAGATATTTCATGCGCAGTTCCATAAATCTCTCATCGTCCTGGCATCTTATATATTTTTGGTGATGAAAATGATATCCAGAAAAATATGAAAATGGTGCTCACGCCGAGTTGCCTTATGATCTCAGGCATCCATGAGGCATTCGGACTGAGATATGGTGTTTCCCAGGTTGTAAACCACTTCATTTCTTCTCGTTGTCTTCTGTTGTATCCACCGCTATGGCTTTTTACCTACTGTGCTAACGAGTGTCATTGTATTAATGTGTACTCAGGCTATTGAGAATGTCAACAAGTTCATCGCGCCCGCCCTAGTTGGAATGGTTGGTTCATTATGTAATCCGCTTGTTCCGTCTTTCAGTTTTGTAACACTTGTCCTTAGGCAGTCTTAGTTCTTTAAGATTCAGTTGTTAACTCCTCGTCCAATTGCAAGATGATTGAGACGATTATTTCAAGCAATTGAAGTTTGCCAGCTTGCATGATTTTTAATCTCACCCAAGGAGACTGCTTCATTTGATTTGTAATTTTCTTTATTTTTGCCTTTTTTAGGACCCAACAGAGCAGGCTGCTATAGACAATTTCATGGTTCAACGGCTTGACGGAACCGAAAACGAGTGCGGTTGGTGTAAGCAAAAGGTACTTGTTTTCATTGTTTTTTTATGTTAGCCATGTTCTGGTGACAGATACTGACGGACGTACATTTCTCTTTTGAAGCTTGGAGTAGATGCTACACGTGCCGTGTCCCTTGCGATCTGCAAAGCTGGGGCCGCTGTTAAAAAAATTTCCCTGTACAAGGTAGCTTCAGCATTGCCATATTTTACTATGTTTGCTTTTGTCTGCATCTTTTCTGAGCACTTAATTCTTTATTTTTCAACTTATTATACTTGCCTGATAATTGGTCATCATAATTGACACTCTTAAAATTCTGGATGTTGTTTCTTCATATTGTTGACCTACAAAAAGTATCCTGCAATGACTAATATCAGGTACATTGATACTTACGTTGGATTGTAAGAAACTTGTTTCTTTCTATAACTGAAGTTATAAGACAATGAGATAGTCTTAGTAGCAGGACTATGGTTGACTCCATCATTTCCACCATTTATTCCACTTTCCATTCGAATCAAAATATGCTAAAGTTGGTTTCCCTCTTTCATGGTCGCAGCATATTGCTAACCTTGCCGGTAACAGCAGATAGGTATTGCCTGTTCCTGCTTTTAATGTTATTAATGGAGGCTCACATGTGGCAAACAAACTCGCAATGCAGGTCTGCAGTCTGCTTCAATTACATTTTGCTAATTTATCTTTTCTAAGATTTCTCAATCTTATGCACCTATACTGCAGAAGTTCATGATTCTACCAGTTGGAGCTTCATCGTTTAAGGAGGCCATGAAGATGGGTGTGGAAGTGTGTGGCCATTTGAAGGTGCTAAAACCTATATTATTCAAATTGTCTCGAAAAATCATCCTTCTCAAACTGTCAAACTGTTAGGAAACACGATCATTGAGACTTGTCTTTTATTGTGCATTAGTTTGCACTGTCTTTCGATATAGCATAAACAAAAAGGAGGTTCAAACATTTAAGGTGAAAGTTGGTTAATATTGGTTACTATTTTCTTAATGATGAGTCTTTGTTTGATAGACGATTTTTATACTTTGCTTTAGGCTGTAATCAAGCAGAAATACGGTCAGGCTGCAATGAATGTCCGTGACACAGATGGATTTATTAAGGTGAAAGTATTGCTTCATAAAATGCAATGAAATGGAAGCAACTTTTCTTCTCAACGAATGTTGTTGTTAGTCTTTTCACTTCCATTATTGTTGCTTTTGGCTAATTCAGGATAATGAAGAGGGTCTAGAGTTGCTCAAAAAGCCATTGAAAATGCAGATTACACTGGCAAAGTGAGTTCTTGGATCAACTATATAACACTGTTGGACACATTTCCACTGTTCTTATTCTCCTTTTTTTTTTTTTTTTTTTTTTTGGGTGGGGGATGCTTGGCTTTATTGCCTTTTTCATGTATGGATAGGGGGACTTACAGGGTACCTTTCCTATTTCAGGTTTTTGTTGGAATGAATGTTGCCGCATCTGAGTTCTGTGGACAAGATAGAACCTATGATATGAACTTCAAGGAAGAGGTTACTTTCTTTCATTGTTTATACTGTCAAATGCATTTTCTGAAGAGTTAATAAGTGATAATGCTCCCTCAAGAACTCAATTTCCATGAACGTTGATAAGTTGAATTTGTGGTTCTTGTAGTCGTCCAGAAACAGGATTTAAAGTGCTCATCCTCCTCTGTGGGTCTATGCAGAACAATGATGGATCCCAGAAGATCCCTGGAGATGCTCTCTGTAATGTGTACAAGTCACTTGTGATTGACTACGGTATCATGTCGATTGAGAATCCCTTTGACCCTGATGACTTGGAGCACTATGCAAGAGTGACCGATGAATTGGTGAACACGTCCAAATCGTGGGAGGTGATCTGCTGGGCACAAACCTCGTGGTGAGCTTGTGAACTTCATCTATGTAAAACTCTCTCTCTCTCTCTCTCTCTCTCTCTCTCTCTCTCTCTCAATCATATCATACTTTACAGAAAGTGATTAAGGAGAAAACTTGCAATGCTCTCCTTCTCAAGGTACATCCCCGATCATCACTTTTGAAATGCAATCCATAGCGGACTATATCTACAATGAACTGACTGGAATGACCGTACAACAGGTTGATCGAATCGGATCTGTTACTGAGAGCGTTGAGGCTGTAAAGATGTCAAAGGTAGCTGGGTGGGGAGTGATGGCTCGCTGCGGCACTCTGGGACAGAAACGAAGCATAGCCAATGCACTCTTACCTAAAATGTCTTGCTTTGGCGATTGTACGAAACTTCGCGGCGGAGAAACAGAAGGCGCTTTTATTGCTGACCTTTCTGTGGGTTTGGCCATGGTAAATGCACAGCATTATTTCGACCTTATATCGAATTTACTCAATCTTTAACCGACCAGTTTGGCATTATTCTTGGGATCAGGGTCAAATTAAGACTGGAGCTCCATGCAGGTCAAAGCGGTGGGCAATATACAACCGGGTTGGTATTGTTCTGTTTTGTTTTTTTTTGCTTGGTTACATTAAGTTGCTCCGCCTGTACTTAAATCATTTCTCGTCATTAAATTAGTCATGATTCATGTCTGTATATGCACAGCTCTTGCAAATTGAAAAGGAGCTCGGCGCAGAAGCTGTTTATGCTGGAGCAGACTTCCGCAGGCCCGTTGAACCCTACTAGAGTACAACGGGCATCCTTATTAGTGTAGATACAGGTGTTTGGCTTGCTTTTTATGCTCTTGAGCAATAACTTCGGCCTTAAGCCTCATGTAAATACAAGGCCTGAACTTTCGTCGCCTTCAATAGTTTTCACTCTGGATCTTTATTGAGCTCGAACGATGCAATGATGAGGAACCATCTCTATGGAGGAACTATAAGTGCGGTTGGCTTTAAGATCAATTTTTTTCTTTTCTTTCCCTCCCTTATGATGTCAGATTGCAGCTGTTGGTCTTTTGTTTATGTTAATTTTCTCTCTGTTTTCCTACTTTGAACTCTTGTGTTTACTAAATCCAAGGATCCTTGTCCACTGTCGATGAGAGATGGATCGTTCATTTTATGGGCTCCGTCTAACAAACCAAGATGTCACCCCTATTTCTCTTTGAAACTATGTTAAAAAGGGTGTTCCAGCCGAGGGATCCTCCTTTGGGCCCTTGACATCCCCCTGAAAAATATCCGTGCATAGCAAATTATGATTCATTCCGATTAAGCTTCCTTCCATGTTGGGATTAGTTACTAGTTCGAATCTGATATAAATTTATATTTTTTGGGAATTAGTTGGAATGTGTTCTTATCTATTAATAGGTTTTTGAAACCAAACCTTTCCTCAGGAGGATGGATGGGGCGATTCACGTGAGATCCAATGTAGATCCAACTTTCTATTCACTTGTGGGATCCGAGCGGTCCGGGGGGACCCCACGGCTCCTCTCTTCTCGAGAAAAGAGCCTCCGCTTGAGCCTCCAAAGATAAAGGTACATGAACAGCCATTTGATCCCCATCAAAGTCTGCATTGAATCCCTTACGAACTAATGGATGTAAACAAATAGCACGTCCTTCCACTTTGATATTTTGGCATTACAACCACAAATAAGAGCTTTCATATTCATGGGGACTCCATAAATATTCCATTCCAAAAATAGAAAGTTCGAAACAATTGAAATTTTTTTGGAACCGCATGTACAGAATGAAAACCTCATTCTCAATTCTAGTTAGAAGCTCCAGCTCCGTATCAAGGTCACGGTCAATAATGTCACCCTCAATATCGATATCATCAATAAGAAAACCTTTAGGCTTGTTATCCAGGAACTTGTTCGGAAATACTGTAATGATTTGCTTTTCGTGAAAATAATACCAATTGATACTTTTTCTCAAAATATGGACAAACAAAAGTTTAACTCCTAAAGAAGCACTTCATGAAGCCTCCTGGAATTGGACTCCTGACGTATACGAAGGAGTGCGGTTCATTCGATAAATTCCTACCTCTCTATCTATCTCCGAGATGTTTGGTAATTGCGTCCAATAGGATTCGAACCTATACCAAAGGTCATTTTAATTTGGTATACATAATAATCTTAATTTCTTTACAATATCTTCCGTTTCGTCCAAGCAGGATCTTAGGTATCCGCCTTATTGGGTAGAATGTCTTCTATTGTGGGTTATCAACCTACCCTTAGTACCAAAATGGGTACTTTACAAGAAAGAATTACTTCTACCAAAGAGGGATTGATAAGACATTTTCAATTGTAGCCAATATCTCCTAAAGGTTTTCTTATTGATGATATCGATATTGAGGATAGTGACGATATTGATCGTGACCTTGCACCCAATTTTTCCGATTCGGCAATTCGATCTATGATTTCTCATTCATGAACGTTGATAAGATCCTTCCATTTAGCAACACCTTATGATGGCATAGCCTTAAAGTGAAGGGCGAGGTTCAAACAAGGTCTGGTATGGAATGAACTTATAATCATGGAATCGACTCGATCATCAGCAATTTGGAATCCAATTCGGGATTTTCCTTGGGAGGTATCGGGAAGGAATTGGAATGGAATACATCCGTACTTTTTTTGATTTTGATCTCTCGGAGATTTCATAAAATGGGCTTTCTAGAGATCCCCCCTGACCAATTCTCGATAAACCTTTTGGATCTTATTAACCAAATATATACGACTTTGCACTATACTTAGCTTAACCCCAATCAAGAATTCAATGGAGACGGGCGGGGCACGTAGCTCAAAGGATTAGAGCACGTGGCTACGAACCACGGTGTCGGGGTTCGAATCCCTCCTCGCCCACAATCGGCCCAAAAGGAGAAGGACCTTTCCCTATGGGAGTAGGAAAATCATGACCGGGATAGCGGACCACGGCTATGGAACTTGGGTGTGGATCACGAAATCTTGGCGATCTTCTCTATCTAATGAATGAAGAGTCTGCTTTAAAATCATCCGCCCTGCACGGGTTTGGAACCAAACCTCTCCTCAGGAGGATAGATGGGGTGATTCAAGTGAAATCCAATATAGATCCAACTTTCTATTCACTCGTGGGATCCGGACGATCGGGGACCCTGGTACTTTCAACTTCATGATTGTATTCCAGGCTGAGCACAACATCCTTATGCACCCATTTCACATGTTAGGCGTAGCTGGTGTATTCGGCGGCTCCCTATTCAGTGCATTACAGACGTATGATCATTACACTTCAACCGGGTTATTCTATTCCACATCTTAGAAAGAAAATAACTTAAATAAAAATAATTGAACCTACGAATTCGCCAATTATGAGTTGGTCGCTTTAACCACTCAGCCATGGATGCTTTTTTGCTCGTAGCTCTCGTTTGATACCGGATAAAGCAAATCTTGGTTTTCGTTTCCCTTGTGATGGACCTGGAAGAGGGGGGACATGCCAAGTATCCGCTTGGGATCTGCTAATAAGTCTTTTAATGGCAGTTCCATCTAGTACTTTATTGTGAAAGACTAGATTAGCTAGTTGGTGAGGCAATAGCTTACCAAGGTGATGATTAGTAGCTGGTCCGAGAGGATGATCAGCCACACCGGGACTAGACATGGCCCAAACTCCTACGGGGAGGCAACAGTGGGGAATTTTCTACAATGGGCGAAAGCAGCTCTTTTATGTGGATTATTATTATCAGTAGCTTTCTTAGTCATTACATTGCGAAAAGCCATAAGGGTAGCAGTCAAAAATTTGTATCCATTTTTCATGATATTATGCATGGATTAGATATATCATGGCAAATTCTTCAGAAAAAATTCTATTTTCCACTTGGGCCAAAAAAATCCTCCCTAATGGAGAGATAGTTGGAGAGTATTATATGATAGTGGCAGGAAATTCTTTAGCGCTAAATCAGCATATTCAAGAAGAACAAGTTGTTCCAGCTCGATACCGTCAAGAATTCCTAACTATTGCATGGGAACAGGTTAATCTTCGATTAGGGTCGTATTCTATGCTTATGATTCTACCGTCCATGTATGATCCATACTAGATTTGACCAACTGTCCATCCTACCTCCTCTACGTTCTTGACAGCCCATCTTTGTCTCAGTAGAGTCTTTCAGTGGCATGTTTCAATCCCTTGGGAATCCTACAAGATCCATTCTTTCTTTTTTCTCTGACAGATGGTCAGAACTTCATCTGTAACAACTACAAGAAAAGACCTTATGATAGTCAATATAGGACCTCACCACCCATCAATGCATGGTGTTCTTTGGCTCATCCTTACTCTAGATGGTGAAGATGTTATTGATTGTGAACCAATAGTTGGCACTGGACGTTCCCAAAATGGGTACTATTGCATCGGGTGAATTCAATACTAGACGCCCGTTGGCATTCCAGCCTTTCATTTTTTAATTGAATATTTTTTTTCATTGCATAAGAATCCATCCGATTTTACTTGATTTTTTTGAATTGTATTGAATATTGTATTCAATCGACAAAAAAAAAAAAAAAATCAGAACACAGAACTTCATCTAGGTTCGAATCCTACTGAGAGGTCCACTAGAGATTGGAAATTGTTGAAGAAAGAACAAGATGTTTCTTTTGTCCCTTCCGGGCGATCGGAAAATAAAGAAATAGTTTAGGCAAAATACCATCACCCATTGTTACTAAAAATTCAAAGAAACCTCAAGGAGTGGTAACTCATATCACGGGAGGAAACTTTGCGCAGAGTTCCATCACTATTAATGGGTGGCTCCGCGATTTCTTATGGGCACAGGCATCCCAAGTAATTCAGTCTTATGGTTCTTCTAGAGAATCTCCTAATTTTTCCAGAGCAACTAGAAAGAGATTCTTTAACCAAAAAGAATTTCCAAGTGTGATTTCTATGTTATGTATGGCCGTGCCTAAGGGCATATCGGTTGAAGTAGATTCTTCTTTTTCCATTGAAGAGAAGCAAATGAAAGGTTTCATAAAAATTCTTGTAGAATCGAGAATGAGGTTTTCATTTTGTACAAGCCAGATCATGAATTAGTAACTACATCCAATCTCTGACCAATTGTCCATCCTACCTCCTCTACATTCTTGACAGCCCATCTTTGTCTCAGTAGAGTCTTTCAATGGCATGTTTCGGTCCTCTTCCCCATTACTTAGAAAAAGTGAGCCACCGGTTCAGGTATAAGATACTATCATTACTACCTGGACAATTAGACATCCAACCCAAAGAAGAATTAGGCCAAAAATTAGGATACATTTTGGGAAAATAAAACTTCAGTATGAGGTGAAAATCTCATGTATGGTTTTGTAGAGTGGCAGTAAGGGTGACTTATCTGTCAACTTTTCCACTATCAACCACAAAAAACCAAACTCTGCCTTACATAAAGTTGCCATAGTACGATTAACCTCTGGATTTGAAAACCAATGGTTATTTGTATTCCTCGGAAACCCCCGCCCACATCGCCATTCAATATTTCTTGGCCCACTATTGGCCAAACCACCTAGGCACTAGGTCCAATGTGAGTAGGGTCACTTACCCATGCTTCATAATTGCTACCATTCGAGCCTTTTATTTTCATGCTTTTCCCGGAGGTCTGGAGAAAGCTGCAATCAATAGGATTTTCTTAATCCTCCCTTCCCAAAAGGAAGAACGTGAAATTCTTTTTCCTTTTCGCAGGACCAGGAGGTTGGATCTAGGAATCATTAAATCCTCTAAATGATTGTTCTGATGTATCATGAAACTTCTTTGAAATGGAAGAATCAAATAATTCTCTGTGGTGGAACAAAAAATCTCCAATTTCCCCCTTGAAAAAAGTCTTCTTTTTGGAACAATGGATAAGATCGGATAAGTCTTACAGCATGAACCCTCGTATCAAACAATTCTTAGATAGCTGCAAAAAATCTGACTCCCCTCTTTCCTTTCCTCATACTTATTTTTTTTATTTAAGAGAAAAAGCATGAAAAGAAAAAGTATTGAATGAATTCAAAACAATGTTACTTTTGCATGAATCGAGATTCAAAATTCTCCCATTTTCATCCATTAAATAATAGTTAATTACTTGAAAAGTCTATTTTAAATTTTCAAGTCGTGGAATGGTCAATTTTTTTTTTCATCCCAAATCCTAAATAAAATGTCCATAAAAAATTACGTTGAGACGGGTTAGATAAGATTCCCTTTTTATGTGCAAAGGGCCTGTATTAATAATTATGATTTTACATATGGACAATTCCTCAATATCTTGTTCATTCGCAATAAAATATTTTCTTTGTGTGGTAGTAAAAAAAAAAACACTTTTTTGGAGAGAGATACTCCTATTCTGACTTCCCCAAAGCCTCCGGTAGCACAGCCGAGACAACACACTTGGAAAGGGTGGACAATTAGCTAGAGTAGCGGGCGCTGTAGCGAAACTGATTGCAAAAGAGGGGAAATCGGCCACATTAAAATTACCTCCTGGGGAGGTCTGTTTGATATCCAAAAACTGCTCAGCAACAGTTGGACTCTTTAGCGCTAAATCAGCATATTCAAGAAGAACAAGTTGTTCCAGCTCGATACTGTCAAGAATTCCTAACTATTGCATGGGAACAGGTGAAAATCTCATGTACGATTCTCGAACGAAGATTCTTTGAATCGAACAACGACCGTAACGGATGTCGACTCAATCCGAAGGAAATTATTATGTTGATCAAAAGAACGTATTAGGGTCAAACATAGAACTTAGTGCGATCAAATTAACCTATTATTAGAATATGCTAATAAAATTTAAAAAAAAAATTGCAACTTGAGTGGGTAATCGTAAAAATATATTATATAAGCGGTGCCCTTGACTTTTCAATGGGGTATCCGCACATATTACATGGACAGTACAAGGTCGGGATGATTTTATTTTGGGTAAAAGACAACCAAGATCTTTTAACATGAGATGACGTGAAGAATTTTCAATTATAACAATGTGTTTGCGAGGTATTCTAAAGTTGCGCAAGATATTACCAACATAATTCAGAAGAAGAAGAGATAATGACTACTGCAGTGCTCTTAAATTAGTAATTTATCACGCTGATTAATCACTTGATTATTGGCAC
The DNA here is from genome assembly GCA_014182715.1 of Eucalyptus cloeziana. Taxonomy (NCBI): domain Eukaryota; kingdom Viridiplantae; phylum Streptophyta; class Magnoliopsida; order Myrtales; family Myrtaceae; genus Eucalyptus; species Eucalyptus cloeziana. The sequence continues at coordinate 21,378,047 of CM024634.1, forward strand.
GATGCTCCATGTATACTATGGAATCAATTGATCAGTTCCAGATTTTGATCATATATGGTTTGACCCGTGAACCAAATCATGGACTAAGGCCAAGGAAATTTTTTTTTTTTTTTTTTGGGCAGTATCCAAGACAATTTTCTTCGACTAATTAAATTTCAAATGAAGGAAGCTAGAAATCTTATAAGAAACTAACTTGGGTAAGTATTATTTTTTCAGTTTCATAGACAATTATATCTAAGGAACAAAGTGAATTATAGCCTTGAAATTTCCCTCTCCATCTCTAACCATGGTTCCCAAATCGGGACACCGAATCATGAATTGAAGGATAAGCAAATCGAGAATCAATTCATAAGATGCAGTCAAATAATTATAATAAAATATTCTGGAGATAGACTCATAGTAGACAAAACTATTTAAAAAAAAGGGCTTTGCATACACTATTAGAGGAAGAGATAACTTGTCTTCGAGTACATTTTAAGCATTTTTTACTGACCGTAAAATGTAAACGTACAAAGTTTGTGCGATACTTTTTATGATTGGTTTTTAATTAAAAAATTTTATATAAATTATTGGGACATTGTAATAGATAAAATATACACTATGAAGTTGGACGAAACCTGTTGTATTTGACCTAGGCAAGGTATAAAGAATTAGTAATCAATCAAATTGATAGAGACGGGTCAAATCAAATCGATATATTTATTGATGAGTTGGTATATCATAGGATTTCATTTATCGATTCGATACGATCTGGTCCATGAATCGTGGTGCAGAAAAAATGATACGGTGGAGCACTTATAGGCGTATGCATGAAGAAAGATATACACAGTCGCCAATGCACGAGACACGCGCACGCTTATAAATAAGAAGTGAAGAGAAAGCAGAGGGTCGCGCGCTGCTGGGTCCCTCCTCTGAATTCGTTTTTCGCTTGTTTCATTCAAGAGGCCAATGGAGAGAAAACGTAGGCGTGGGCGCCCCCCAGATGATAAACCAATATTCGTCTACCACGCCCCTGGAAATGAAGAGTATATGAGCGAAGAAGAATTCAGGGCAAGGCCTCAAGAGCATTTAGAACCGGACTACCAGTATGAGTGCGAGAAGATATATAGCTACAACGGCAAAAACGACACCCTCAAGGAACGTCCGGCACAGGGTGGTGCTGCTGCCAAAGCAAGCATTCATGAGAGCTCGACACAAGGTGCTGTCGCCGGTGTGAAAATTCTTGAAAGCTCGGCATCGAAGCCAGGCTCGAGGTCGAAGGGGAGCTCGAGGTCGAAGGGGAAGAGCCAGATCAAAGATCAAGAGTCCGACTCCGAAGGGGAAGAGCCCCATCAAAAGTCTCTCTCTCTCTCTCTTAAGCTCTAATATACGTATCTCGACCGTTGCAGGTAAAAAGTGAAGCCAAGTGAAGCATGGTTACGAGAAACTCAGTCGGTCTGACGAAGAATAAAGTCCGGTCTGTCTATGGATTTAATATTATCGTAATGGCAAATGGTTTACATTCATGTCTACAGTTCATGTAATTCAAGTCAATTTCCATATTATAAGATTGGGTTTTCTTTAATTGATTATATTTTGTCAGAGACTAATGAACACACGCAAAATAAGGCTTTTGATTATGTTCATGCCGAAATAAAATAAAATAAAATCTAAATCTAGATATACGGCATAGGATCCCGTTTTGTAAGTTTTGTGAACCCTAGCCGTGAGAAATTATTTTTCAACTCGTGCATTATCACATAATGTAGATTTCTCTTAGCTCCCATGCAATACCAAGGAAGACGATACTATTAACAACATAGGTGCGGAAACTCGAATGTAATAATCCGAAACATACTATAGCAATCTGAGCTAACGCTCAAAAGCATTCATATATTTGAGTGTAAATTCAAAGTTACTGGAAAAAGAAAATATTGACACATAAATTTTGACAACCCAATTAATTTTTATAGCATTAAAAAATTAGGGATTAATTTTCAATCCCCAAACAAAAATACTAGAATTAAATTGCATAACATATAGTTTTAGGAGCATTTTTTTATTATTATTGCATTTGCATTGGACCAGTGATTGATGGGTTTGACTTGATGATTTTGATCTTTTATTTGGCAAGTTGATAAAAATTTGGCCAAGCCCATTATTTCTTTGATGGCTAAAGTTATGTGTGCAAAGATTTCATCATAATATTTGAAATGCGCATGATATTTGAGTGGGAGATGAATCTTTTAGCTATGGGAAAGAAATAAAGGGCAAAAAGGAAAACGAAAGAAGATCTGCAAGTTTGTCTCCTCATGCAAGGAAAAAATATATAGATTACAAGAAGCGGGATCGGTCAACATGTGAAATATAATCGAGATCATCTTTAGGCGTCCATAGGCACAAGCAAAAAGGAAAGAAGCCAGAGGAAAATATATTTTGAACATTCCTAGGAGGAAAGAAGATTGGACACGGCAAGATTTAAATCAATTAAGATTGTCTCAAAGAATGAAAACATGCGTGAATGGAGTGAAATAAAAAGAAAGTGGGATGAGGCAAGATTTGGTCAACTAAAAAAGAAAGCACTTGGAGAAAGAAAATATATGGTCAATCAAAAGGGAATCGGCGGAAAAAGCAAGTATAAAAGCCAAGAAGGTGGACTCTCTTCAGAAGGGGGACACATTAAGACACTAGACCAGAGAGAATAGAGAGGAATCATAAAGGGCTTCAATCGAGACAAACCTGCGGCGTGGCGAGAGAGATGGTGCCAGGGGGAACGTGAAGAAGCACGCCCATATCTCCCAAATTGTAGTTGCTGGACCTTGCTTCCACGTTGCTTCAGCCTTTGTTTGACATTCCATCATCAGTCTTGGTTCCAAGACAGCCAGAGCGTCACTAACAGCGGCTGATTTTGTCCTGTCTTGCTCCACGTCGCACCTCCCATTACCTCAATCCATCGCGTTCCAGGATTGCCAAGTCAAATCCTGATCAATTGACGTAATCGAGCTTCCAGAGATAGTCCAGCAGATCCAGACGATCTCTCACACGCCACTCTCAAGTCCCTCGTCGTTCCGTCCATGACTCGTAACGACCAGTCGCGAGCCCGACATGATCTTGCTGCTCATCCAAGAACCATCACAGCTCGCCATAGCCGCGTCAACCCGCGAGCCCACTGTCTGTTGGTCGCTGTCCCGAAGAGCCGGCTGCCGCTCGACACAATCCCAACAAGTCGTTATTGCTCGAGCTCTCCGTCCCCAGCTACGACACCGCTGCTGCCCGCAAAGACCCTTGGCAAGCTTGGTGTTCCTATTGTGCCAAGCCGTGCCGCGAGCTGCTCGCTGCACATCGCCATCAAGCTCATCCTTGAGCCGATCCTCAAATTCTCCGTTTTTGTAGGCTCATCGAACCGCATCAGCTTCGATCGTTAATCACCACACCGACCACCTATGAACCACATGCCACCATCGCCCTGTCCAGCTAAGGAGCCAGTTGCGATCCCAAGCGTGTGGTCCAAATTTGGAAGGAATATCCTTGAATTAGGTAAGATGCACATCTCTAGTATATTTGCATATTTTACTGACTAATATATGTCTATTAATATCTAACATGCATATCTATGTGTGATAGATATATCTCCCGATTAGGATTTATTTCCTTCGCACTCGCATATAATCTTTGATTCCACCTATAAGGCTTTAGATGGAATTATTGATTCCGTGGGAATCTTTAAAATTGATATTTTGATCTTTAAGGCTTAATATCAACTCATGGATTTTGTTCGCGAAATTTCAAGTTAGTTGGATATTATTTCCTTATTCGCATTGATCGGATGATATATGATCTTGAGTGATTTGGTGCTTATCTTACTTTAATTGCTTTATTTATCCCAAAAATACAAAAAAAAAAATATATTGTATTTGCATATCATGTAGATTAGAATTGATTTCCTAGATAGAATTGCATGATAGAATAGTTAGATACCTTTCTAATTATATTAGAATGCATGTTTAGAAGATATCTAGGTTAGATAATATCTTCGAATTAAATTGCATGTCAAGATAAATTTCTAAGTTAAGATAGGATTCGGATTAGTCTATTTCCTAACTTAAAATAGATAATATCGTTAGATTTTTATTGTTAGTAATTTTCAATTATATTTTTTTTGTAAAAAAATACAAAATTATCATGCGCATGTCATATAGAATTAGGTTCATGAAATGGATGTCATTTAGTAATTGTTGCTAAGTCCATTTAATTATAAATTGCCCGACGTTAGAATTAAGTCATTTAGTTAAATTGCATAACATGTAGCTTAGATTTCATTAAATAAGAGAAAATCTTAAAAAAAATTGAGTGACTGTGTGTTAATTAGAAATCATATGTAGGGTTGTTGATGTGAACTTTGATTTAACATTACAGATGCTTTCGTTGTTACGAGGTAAGTCCCATAATTTATTTATTACTTTCTTGAGTGTTAAATTGGTGGTCTGTGCACCCGCATCCTCATATGTTAGGGAAGGAAATTAAAATCAATTCAAACTGCCTGCAAAACATTTTTTCTAAAATAAAAGAAAAAAGGTACCGAAAGGGCGTTAGAAAAATCTAGCATAATCAAGTCCCCAAACTCACAATCTCTGGTTCGCAGGAGTAAAGTAAATCTCTCGTTACTTTACTTGGGTTTCTAATAGACCCACCAAAAATATATTAGTAGAGACTCCTAATTGAAAAATCATTTGCATGTTAAGAACTTAAACCTAAGTCATGAATTGGAATAGACTTGGGAGAGCCCGAGCTAAGTTTAGGCTTAATAATTCATTAATCAAACCCTAAGTGGTTCACCTGAGGTTAGGTCGCAACAGAAAACATGAATTTATGCTATTATTTTCTTAGGTGGACATTCATGATAAAATAGGCTAGATTCGCAAAATTCTGAGTGCATCCATGAATGTACTTTCCATTTCGTAAAATCACTCAAGAGTAAGTGATGAAAAGAAATAAAAGTAGTAGTCATATGACTTATAAATATTTTTCCATAATATAAAAAGTGATTTTGCCAAAAAACAAAGAGAAAATCATGTTTTTTCTCAATATGATTTACTTATGGTTTATACAATAAGAACTTCGCTGATTTAAGGTCAAGTACATAAAATATCCCACCTCCTCTGTTATATTTTTGGCTTCTTCACTGATTTATTAGAACTTAATTTTGTAAGCGGTTTATTTGCCATCATATTTCCTTGTCCTAGTTGTTTTGTACTAAAGTAAGTCCAAAATTTTATTTAGTCATATGGTCTTGGGTATACTTTCCAAAAGTTCTCCAAATATTCAACGTGGCATTACCCACTAACACATGCTTACTTTTATTCTAAAAGCACATTTATAACCAACAACGTGTTGGATGGTAAGGGTCTTTGCTTCTTTCCTTATGGTCAAGGGTTCAAGCCTTATTAGTAACACTATAGGAGTTAAAAAAAGAAAAAAAAAGAAAAAAAAAGCACGGTTATACACTTAAGTTAAGTAATGCAAAAAAAAAAACATACGTACAAATTAGTAACGGCAATGAGATTTTCTAAGGAAATAAGGCCAAATTTGTTTACTGGGAATGAGAAAAATAGTTTGTCATAATAAAATTAAGGAGTTACATTAATATTGCAATGATATTAAAATGTAAAATAGAATATGATGAGAGGTCTTATTTTGTAGTTCGAATTATAGCTTATTCCTTTTTTTTTTTACTAATATACCTTACTTCATAACACAAGTAAGTTTCATGTAGTATAATTAAATTTCACTTGTATTTAAAAATGCACTATAACTAAAATTAATTTTTCAATAAATAAAAAAAAATACTCACTTAATTTAGTAAATTGAACGAAAAATTGAAAAAAATTAAAGCTTATCCTTTTAGAAGATAAATTATTTGTAGTTTCAAAGAACATTATTTGTTTATGTGAATATGTTGCAAAATTGGGTGGGCTTAACGATTACATTCTTAATCAAAATGCCCATAAAAATAAAAACTAGAACTATTAAAATGCAATATCTTACTAATTTAAAATGAAGAAATGAAAAAAATCTAAAACAGATATTTGCATAAAATTATCATATTTTACTTCAAAACCTTCAACTAGTAAATAATTTAAACTCAACAAATATACTCACTTTATATTAATGAATGATTTTGGAGGTTAATCTTCGTTATCGTTCTTTCTTTGCAGAGTTTTCTTGGTTTCTTGATTAAAAAATTTTCTGAAACATATGTATCGTTTTGAAGTCTATAGTTTATTCATAAACATGTTTGCTTGAAAAAAATTTGCAAAATCAGCTCAAACCCGTATTGATGCACGCCAAGTGTTCGAAAACAATCTATTAAGATTAAAATTAATTAGAGGAATTGCATGCATCTAGAGTCTTATATGTATTAGTTGGGTTGGGAGTCTATAGTTTATTCTAAATAGCTTATTATATATCTGAAATGAAACTAACAAAATAAGCATGAGGCGTAGATGACGCCACAATCCTCATTCTTGTTGCATTCACCAAGCACGACAATTGAAGATGGCAAACTTGCCCACTGCAAAATGAAGACGGGCATGAGCACAAGAGCTAACTTGGCCTCTTCTCCATCACGATCGATCAGCTCTGTTGCAAATGTAATATTCACCCGAATAAATCTTTGCCTTTTGGGATGGTGCATTTTATAGGCGTCAAGGGAAAAAAGTAATTACATTCAATATTTCATATTTAATCATTTATGGAAATCGAATCTGAGTTAGAACCTTTAGTCCTTTAGGTTTTATTGACTTGGGAACGGATGAGAATTTTTTTTTTATTGCATTTTTACAATTAGGTTATCATGAATTTATGATCTAAATGTATGATTCGATTTCTCAATTTGACAATTATAATTAGAGCTAGAGAGGGAAATTTCAGGGACATAAACCACTTAGTTCCCTAAAATATAATTGTGCATGGTACCCCAAAGATACTACTTACCTATCTGTTGGGCTTCCTAATGCTCCCTCACAATAAAAATTTCAAAAAGAAAATCATTTTGAATCTATTTCCCAAAACATGCATTAGGTTAACCCTATTTATTTTTCTAGCTCATTTACTTCATGTCTCATAGTATAATTTTCTTAAATCCATTGATAATCAACAAATTTGGAAACAAACATCCGAAGGAAAAATTGATATGGGGGTAAAGAATAACTTCCTAGCTACTTGTGATAGCATCTTTAAAGAGTGAAGAAGGCATTCAACACTTTCTACCTCCTTAATTTTCCCAAGCCATTTCCTTGCTCTTTATTAAGAAATTGGGGGCAAGCCAAAAGAAAATCATCTAGCTTCCAAAGTGTGATGTGGGGCACATCTTATTACTATTTGCGTGAGATGTCAATCCCAAAGAGCCAAACGAAGTATTCTACATTCCTATCTTCACGAGAAAAAGAGGTGCAAGTCAAAAAGAGGATCATCCATCTTGGATGAAAGGGGTCCATCTCATTCTTAAATATAATTAATTTTGGAGATGTCATTCTGTTCTTTTCCTTGCAGATGACAAATTCTAGTAGTGACCCAACTAAGACAGAATCTCAATCCGAGCCAAAATGGATTTCACTTTCCATTTGCTTTTGTGTTGCATAGTATCCTATTCATGCACATTCTCTTTTGCAGGGGCAAAAGCGAAAATGAAGCCTTTATCAAACCAAAGATTGGATTTTCAATCTATATTGATCAATTCGGGTGTTCATTCCCTTTATATAGAGGCAATCTAAGGACACCCACTACTGAGGCGGTCTTTTGTGTTTGGTACTCCTAACATTTCTTACTAGGGCTATTCCTTGAATCAATACTCAAAATAATGTTTTTCATGTTTTCATCAACATTTTTCGAGCATGATAAATTCTTTGATCTGAGTTTGCAAACTTTTTCATGCTTAAGCTCGATAAGCTCATAAAAAGTCAAATTTCTTGAAAAGGATTTAGTATGATAATTTTTACATATTTAGTTCACCAATTCTACTAAGGAGTGTCAAGATGGACCAACTTAATGAATGGCACAGAATGCTTGAGCATGTTAAATGAGATGTATCAAGATAAGGAAGGGAAACCTCTATCCTATACAAAGTCCCTTGTTTATATAGTGTGGGGGGAGAATGGAAAAATCCCATGTTCATAACATAAAGGGTTTTCTCGTGAAATGTACGATAACCAAAATGATGGTGATTCATTTCTCTATCACAAACCCTTCAAGTAATCATTTGAATACCCCTTTTAAGCCCACACGTGGAGAATTTTTTTTCAGATCACCCTATCAAGAACCACCCCCACATTGAGGCAAAATAAATGTAGGATACTCATGAGGTGAGAAAATAAATAGGAACTTTATTGCCCACACTTGCATTAATCTTCAAATATTGCTATTACATATGAATTCATGTGGTAATTTAACTGCCTTAAGATGATGAAGGACAGTTCTTTCTCTATATTATACATTAATATCCTTTGTTTAGCCCACTTGAGCTTGCATTTCATTTCCTGCAAAACTAGTTGGGGATTATCTTCCACACTAGGGCAAAACAAAAGATAATCATTCAAGCAGCATGGTCTAGAGCGTCGAAAGAAGATGAAGACCCTAAGAGTCCAAATGTTGAATCATTTCGTAGAACCAAACCAAAATGTAGTTGTTCAACGTATACATTGTAGACAGTGTGTCAAAAGTTGAAAGTTGAAATCAAAATAGAACTAGGGACATGAAAAAAGCAATGTGCTTGATAAAAACAAGGCAACCATGAAAAAAGAAGTGAAGAAAAAAATAAATGAAAACTAGGGATACGAAAAAGTAATGTGCTTGGTAAAAGTAAAGCCAATGTCCATACGAGAAAAAAATTAAAAAAAAAAAAAAAGACTCAAGATAGAAGATTATCAATTGTAAAAGTTATAACTATCCCTAGTGGAGTGGAGCAGTTATCCAAGAACTCAAATGCCAATGTGTTACAGTCAATGGAGTATTGTGAAGACAATCCCCAATGGAAAAGAAGGCCGATGGGAATGTCAAGATGATCACCAACCCTCACATCTCTACACACATTTTAAGCCTAACCATCCATTCATTTCTCAACCTACGAATCTAGCTCAAGTTACGTCCCTTACAAAGTCTCTTTGGATTAGGACACTTGGATTAACATAGGAATTCATATGTCCATAAGCATTGCTCAAAAAAGTGCAAGCAAAACTATTTCTTTCTCATTTTGCAAGGGTTCTTGACTTGTAAACTAGGAGATGTTTGCAAATTATCTTTCTTACAATAGACTTGAATCAAAAAGTCTCATTGTTAAGTCATTGACCAAACTCACATTATGATATTTGACAAATACCTCTCAGATTGATAAAATAGTACCATTTATGAGAAAACTCGAACCCTTGTCAACATGATCATGGTAAGATTGAGGGATTATGATATTCTCGCTTTAATGGTTGGCACAAATAGCCATTTTGAATGAGAGTGCCGCAACCTAAATTCCAAGTGCACCACTCAGGGTTTAGTCCAATTGACTACTAAGTCTTAAACTTAGCTCGGGCTCTATCAAACCCATACCAATTCATGACTTAGATTTAAGCTTTTTCTTTTAAATGGATTTTATCTAGGAGTCGCCAAAAATTAGTTTACGGTAGGTCAATTAGACATTTAAGTAAAATAACAAGAGAATTATTTTACTTCTACCAACCAGAGACTTCGGATACGAGGATTTTGTTACACTAGATTTCTCTAATACATTTTCGGTACCATCCTTTTTATTTTCAAAAATGTTTTCACAGGTAGATTGGATTTATTTTAACCTAAATCACTATCATGCAATTGGGTGATCACATGGATGCTCAACCATTATTAAACAATCAAAAGACTTTCACTAAAAGAAATAAACACACAAAGCAGACAATTATTTTTTTGGGTTTTCTTTTATCTTGAAATCGAAACATGCATTTTAACTTCATAACCTAACTTTATTAATAGGCAAATTCTAATTAAATGAACCTAGCATGCAAACTAATTGACATGCACCTAATAATTTTGTATTTTTTTGTTAAAATTTGTAATAAAAAGAAAACTTAATTAAACTATCTAAAATGAATAACTTTCTAAAATGTTTTAGGGGTTAATTTGACTTAAACCCTATCCTACCTTAGAAAACTATTTTTTAAGAAAAATGAGATTATTAAAATGTGCAAACATTATCTAAGACCTTACCTATATATAAAATAAAAAAAAATATTTAGATCCAATCCTAATCTATTCCAAAAATTATCTAAACATACAATCTAAACATGCAATCCTAATTTACAAAACTAACATACTACGATGCAAGATTTTGATTTTTGATTTTTATATTTTTTTCCAAGACAAGCAATTATCGGAAAACATTATATCTAAACCAATTAAGATATTCACCAAATGAAGGATTAAAATAATCAAAAAAAAATCCATTATCTCACGAGTTAAATTAACGATTATTTTAACCCTAAATATCACAACAAATAAGAAAGTTCAAAATAATTAAAAATTTGATTCAAAGTCTTACGGATCAAATTAATAATTATAATGATTTAATAAGTTAAAATACTATCAAAATGCCCCAAAAAATCAATATAATTAAAAAATAATCCTACATCTTACGAATCAAATTAGTAATTATAGTAATTTTGAGCAAAACCCTGCGGATAATGCCTAGAATATTCATAAAATGAACATTGACAACCAATGTTTCAATTTAAATAATAACAAAACTTGATTAAAAATTAAAAATAAGAAGAAAGACTACCTTGACTTTTATTCTTCTTTAAAAAAAAAAGAACCGGCGCACAGGATTTGCGACCGACGATTTGCGCCGGGGTCGAGGACGGTGGCGCAAGCGTTGGGCAGCAATAACAGCGATGGCAGCGACACTCGGAGCTCCAGCGGAGGCTGGCAAGCGACGACGGTGGGACTGGTGGCTGCAGCAAAGCGACGGTAGCGTGGGCGTCGGCTGAGTGGCGCTCGAGCGAAGGTGCAAAACGGCGACACGGACGGAGGCAGTGCTCGTGGGATGCTACAAGTCACAAGCTTTGAGCGCAATGAAGCAGGGGCGGCGGAGCTGTAGATGTTGGCTAGGCGGCGCTTGGGCGGAGGGCAACACAACCGAGGGGCTACTGGGCATCGGAGGGCAGCACGATGACCTACAAGGGGAATAGAGAATAGAAGCAGCAACGAAGGAGTCGGGCGCGGGCTGCTGGATGGTGCTCGTGCTGCGACTAGCGACGACGAACGACAAATGGGGCGTCAACAACGGACATCCAAAGAAGAGCAACGCTCGGACAGCGGCGGAGAGGGCGTCGGGTGCTGGTGCAAGCGCTGGTGAGGCGCGGGGAGTGAAGCTCAAGCAGAGGGAGACATGCGGTCGTCGATGCTTAGGGTTGCAGCGGTGGTGGTGCGGGCAAAGGGAAGCGAAGGGAGCAATGAAGCAGCAGCGAGCGCGACGACGTGGCGAAGGCGTCGGGCAACTAGGCACTGCAACGAGCGAGCAGTAGGAGACGTCAGTGATGCGTGGCGGTGCCTGGCAACCGGACTCGGGTGGTGCAAACGAGCTGGATGAGGGACAGCAGCAGCAGCGTCATGGCTGGGTCGTAAGCAAAAGGCGGGCGGAGTGGCTGCACGAAGAAGAGAATGAACAATGGTGCTTTTCTTTTCTTTTTTTTTCTTCTTGTTCCTCTTGGCCTGCTACACTCGTCCCTTCCCTCTCTGTCTCTTTTCTGCAGTCCCTGTTCAGCAGAAAGCCCAAGCTTCTTGTTGACTTTTCCCCCTTTTTAAAGAACGAATTTTTTTGCTTTTTTTTTTGTTGTTCAATTTTGACCTATAAATCAAGAAGAAGCCCCATTTTTCTTCACGAAATCTTTCTTTCCTGCACGAATTTTCTATCGAAATTTTTTGGTCTCGCCCCCTTTTTCTTGTGCACGGGTCAACTCCTTTTATAGTGGTTCCAAATGACCGCTTTCCATGACAATTTTCGACCTTCCATCTTCTATTGCATTAATTCATGGCTGTATATCGAAGCGTGATTTGGCAATCAACTTGATTTTGCTTCGATTCCTTCCATTATATCAAAATTCTTGCCTAATTTTCTAACTCTTGATCGTCGACCAGGAATTGCTTTCGCATTTACCAAGATTTGAATATTCTTCAGAATTTCCAACTTCCATACATAATCAATCAGATTGATTTTCCCTTTTTTTTTCCTTTTATTTGCTCTGATGCGATTTTTAAATTTATTTCCTTAGGGTTGCCAAAATTAGGTGTCAAGAGCTGCCCATCTTTGAAGGTGAGCTCGTAACGGTTGCCTTTAAAGACAAATTGAGACCTAAATTTTGATCATGCACATGCACTGAATGACTCTTTTTTTTTTTTTTTTGGAAAATAAATCCTATTTTGAAATGCAACGTATGATGTAGAATGAGAGAACGTACCTGTAGTTACTTACCAATTAGTGCGATAGAGCATCTTGAGGTACATGATAAATCTTCATTTACTCCACAAGTACCCAGTCTTCATTCAGGTTCCTTGAAGAGTCTAATGTTTATCGTAATACCTAGATTCAGACTAAGGTATGACGAAAAAGATCGAAAAATATTTATATCCAGAATGAAATGTTTAGCGAAAAGATTTAAGACATTCAGATCCATACTGAAATGTCAAGATTTTGGGAACTCGAAATACCTAGATATAGACTAAAGTATAACGAGAAGATCGAAAAAAATTCATATCCAGAATGAAATGTTCAATGAGAAGAATTAAGACATCCAGATCCATACTGAGATGTTAAGATTTGGAACTCGAAATACTTAGACTAAGGTATAACGAGAAAGATCGAAAAACATTCACATCCAAAGTGAAATGTTTAAATGAAAAGAATTGAGACATCCAGATCCAGACTAAGATGTCAAGACTTTGGAACTCAAAATACCTAGATCCAGACTAAGGTATAACGAGAAAAATTGAAAAACATCCACATCTAGAGTGAAATGTTTAGATGAAAATAATTAAGACATCTAGATCCATAATAAGATGTCAAGATTTTGGAACTCGAAATACCTAGATCCAAATTAAGGTATAACGAGAAAGATAAAAAAACATTCACATCCAAAGTGAAATGTTTAGATGAAAATATTTTGTGACATTCAGATTTAAATTGAGATGTCAACAACGGATTGAAGATTTTGGTGAAATTCATGGACTCTCAATTTCTGAAAAGGAACTCGGGCTATAGAAGCATGCCGAGTTGATGAATGGGACTATGGGCTACGGAAAGCACACCAGGTCAAAAACTCCGGGCTACACCGTGTCAATTAAAGGAATTATGGGCTATAAAAGCACGCTAGGTCAATATAAAAAACACCGGGCTATGGAAGCATGCCAAGTCGATGAATGGGACTATGGGCTATGAAAACATGCCAGGTCAATATAAAGGGACATCGGGCTATGGAAGCACACCGGATTGAATAAAAAGGGACATCGAGCTATAAAAGCACGCCGAGTCGATTACTTATAAAGATAAAATTCAAGAATGTTCGAGTCAAATCTCGAAACTTCAGGGAGTAACTTGAACGTCAAGTATTACTCAGTCTTCAAGGAAATATCAACCTGAATGAGAAACAGCTTTTCTAGGACCCGTACCTTTCTACGTTCGCTTGTTAGAGCAATAAACATTGTCTAGAACCCGTATCATTCTACGGTCACCTAAATAAAAATCACTTTCTAGGACTCGTACCTTTCTACGGTCGCTTGTATGGGAAACAACCATTGCCTAGGACCCTTACCATTCCACAGTCGCCTAAAAGGAAAAATACTTTCCATGACCCGTACATTTCTACGCTCGCCTAAATGGGAGACACTTTTTAGGACCCATACCTTTCTACGGTCGCCTGAATAGGAAACAGATGTTGTCTAGGACCCATACCATTCTTCGATCGCCTAAACGGGAAAACACTTTCCAAGATTTGTACATTTCTACAGTCGCCTGAATGGGAAACAGATATTGTTTAGGACCCGTACCATTCTACAGTCGCCTAAACGGGAAAACACTTTCCAAAACCCGTACCTTTCTACGGTCGCCTAACGAGAGAACACTTTCCAAGACCCATACCTTTCTACGGTCACCTGAATGGGAAACAGATAATTTCTATGACACATACCATTCTACGATTGCCTAAACAGGAGGAACACTTTCCAGAACTCGTACCTTTCTACGGTTGCCTAAATGGGAAATACTTTCCTAAGACTTGTACCTTTCTACGGTCACCTAAAATGAGGTTTTACTTTGCTAGAACCCGAACCTTTCTTCAGTCGCCTAGCATTGCAGCATAGATTATCTTACTAGGACTCGAACATTTCTTCAGTCGCCTTAATCAAAATGAATCTAGAGAAAAATCTTTGAGGGACAACTCGATCGAGTCGAGTGTCAATGCACTTGAGAAAGAATACCTACACAATGATAAGTATTTAAAGTATTGGTAGAGATATATTTACTTGGTGATATATCTGATTCTTGGGATATGTCTCCTAGAACTTAGATATCTTGTAGAGGTCTCTCACCTCCTGATAAAAATAAATTTTGGGACATCAAGAATACACCTTGAATGTTCATGAAGATTTCTCATCTCCTAATATCATGAGGCATTTTGAAAGGAACCTGAATGTCAGGAGCTCTTGGATCTTTGAGAAAACATTACCTGTCAGACATTTTTAAAGCAAAAATGCATTCACCAAAGAAATAAGCAATTAAAGCTATTTTGGAATGCAAACTTCAAAATCCACTAAAGTTTTTATCAATTCAATCAAGGTTCATGCTTAATGACCTTTGCATCATCCAAATTTTCACTAAAGAGAATTATCGTTCAAGACAATTTTCACTCATGACATGGATTTTCTAAAAATACTAAATAAGAGACTTTCAATTAGAAAAACTTTCACACACTCTCATTTAGAAAGGCTATTTTATAAAAATCACTCCATCTCACCACATCGACAATGGTTTGAGTATTCTCGCAAGCAATACGACCTTTCCAATCTTAGAGGTCTTTAATAGGGACCGTAATGTGGGCTTAGTCAACGGCTTAAAAATGGGACTCTTTGAGTCAAGACAATTGAAAGAATGATATTATGCAATCATATTTAGGTTTATAAGTCAAGAACCCTGCAAAATGAGAAAGAAATGATCTTGCCCACACTTCTTCAAGCAATGCTTAAGACATGTGAATTTCTACGTTAATTCAAGTGCCCTAATCAGAAGACACTTTGCAAAGGACATAACGTAGGTTAGGTTCATGGGTGGAGAAACGAAACATTGTTAGGCTCAAAAAGTGTTTAGAGGGGTCAGAGTTGGTAATCATCTTGACATTTCCAAAGATTTTCTTCTTCACCATCGAAGATTTTCTTGATATCAAAACTCCATTGATTGTAACATCTCAGCATTTCAGTTGTTCAAGTATCGCTTCACTAGGGATACGACTTGCTGCAACCAATGTTTGATTTTTCTTTATAGGCATTGGCCTTACTTTTACCAAGCACATTACTTTTCCGATGCCCCTAATTTTCATTCATCTTATGCCTATGGGCATCAACTTTGCTTTTACTATGCACATTGTTTTTTCATGCCCCTAGTTCTATATCGTATGATTCAACATTTGGACTCTGTCGGTGCTTTAGGCCATGCTTCTTGAATGATTGTCTTTTGCCTTGCCCCAGTGTAGGGGATGATCATCAACTGGGTTTGAAGAAATGAAATTGTAGGCTCAAATGGGCTATGGAAAGGATATAAGTATGTATGATAGAAAAAGAAATGCTCTTCGTCATCTTAAGACACTTAAATTACCACATGAATTCAATATAATAGCATAACTTAAAGATTAATGCAAGTGAGAGCAAGAAAATTTCTTCTCATTTTCCTCATCTCATGATGCCATCTTACCTCCCAGTTGTCTCAGTGTGGGATGGTTCTTGACAGGGGTAATTTGAAAAGAATCTCCATAAGTGTATAAGACTCAAATGGGGTTAAGCAATAGATCACCTGTAGTGTTTAGGATAGAGAAATAAATGGCCCCTCATCATTTTGGTTGTTGTACATTTTGCGAGAGAACTCTTCACCTTTGGATATAAACCTTCCTACACTCATCTCACAAGTGTATGAATAGGGGAATGTTTATAGGATAGGGTTCACCTTTCATCATCCCAACTCGTCTCATTTAGTATGCTCAATCCATTCCACATCATTCATTAAATTAGTCCATCTTGATGTTCTTTAGTGGAATTGGTGGACTAAACATGTAAGAGTCAACATGCAAAATCCTTTTTGAAAAAGCTCAACAACTTTAGGTATGAAAAATTGTCAACTTCAAAACAAACAATTTACCACACTAAAAAAAAAAAATGGTTTTAAGCATTCATTCTCCACAAAAGGATTGCTCCAGCAATGGATGTCTTTGGATTGTCCCTATCAATCAAGACTGAAAATCTGCTTTTACCCTTGCACAAAAGAATGTGCATGAATAGGATACTATGCAACATCAAAGTAAATTCAAATTGCACATCCATTTTGACTCGAATCAAGATTTTGTCTCAGTCATGTCACTACTATAAACTCTAGTGCTCCCAATTTATCATCTCTTTCACCAAAAATGGATGGTCTTCTTTTAGTTGTCCCTCATTTTATAAGTGTGTTCTCAAACTTGTTAAGTAACAGTTGAGCCAATTGATCTATCATTGCAACCCGATGTGCCTTTTCAAATGCTTTCTCATCATGCCAGGAAAGTAATACTCTGAAACATGAAGTAAATGAGTCAAAAAATTAAACAGAATTAACCTAATGCATCCTTTTGGAAATGGCTTCAAAATTTTTTTTTTTTTTTAAAATTTTTGGATGAGGAAGCATGAAAAAGCCCAGTCCTCATAATTTCTTCATGGATGATGCTTTCTTTTCATTGTTGGATATCGTCATCGGGCTGGTTTGACATACCCATCATGTCATCAAAAAAAAACTTGTAATTTTATTGATATTCATCAATCGAATTACAATTATTAAATAGAAAATGCAATGCTCAATCCCTAAAAGTAAAGCGAAAAAGAAGAAATTGAAAACATTTCTTAGAAAGCAATAAAAATTCCCATGTAGAGGAATGTACAAAAGCAACAAATGAGTTACTCTTGTGGGCTAGGGCCCATTTCTTCTGGAGACCTGTCATCAATGGCGCTTATGAGGAGGTTATCGAACAAACTCGTGATTCCTTTTAGTGCATCATTAAGGTTCTCTGTCTTTGGAGGTGATGGATCATCCATGCCGCCCCATCCATCTAAAACAATATCTCGAGGGTCAATGTAAAAATTGGGAGAAGTCGAATACTTCACATAATAGTCAAATTTGCCTCTTGGCTGTCCCAGGGTGTCTATCACTTCTACTCCATCCCGCATCATTCTATGAGGGCTAGGAAACGTTTCGCGAATGCTAGGATGTAATGAGTTTTGCCTCCCTCGCCCTTGCTCAGGTGGCAAATTATGTCTTTCTTGTCTCAACCTTCTAGAATTTTCTCCATCTCTTCCATGGTGCCCTAATCTAGCAAAACGGGACCTCAGAGGGGCTTCAATAAGGTTTCGAATGCCTTGACCTCTTCTTCCAAGACCATATGGTATCATTTGAAACCTCAAGAGTAGAAATGAACTGTAAGACGGTTTTCCCCATCGCATATAAAACAAGACTGACAATGAAACCTTGTCATGGACTGACAAAAATTGCAACAAAGTAAGTAAATTGCAAGGTGAGAGTTTAGACAACTTACCTTCACCAAGAATGGATGACAATCACATAAACACACGCATGAAAAGTGAGGCTCGATTTATATCTAGACGGCTTAACAAAGTGAAGTTAAGAGGATGGTCTGACCATTGCAGTCTTGCGTTTAACATGTCAGGTTCCCCTAACTCTGACTCAATCGAATGGAATGCCCTATAGTCACGCAGTCTCGCGGACATGGACAAACACAGTCGAAACCATGAAAAACTTTCGAGGAAAAGAATATCAACCTCTACATAGCAGTCTCGCTTTTGAGAAAGTGTCATTCTCAACACCATCCTAAAAATCCTATCATAGCCCAAATCTGGTAACAGGTTGTATGTGCAATAGTGTAATGCTAAAAGTAATAAAACATGCACAACAGTTTAAATGCAAACATCACTTCTAATCGGGAAAAAATAAATCATTAATCCCAACACCTCCTGCAAGACAAGGATTAGCATAGACTACTCTCCCATATAACTCCCATCTGCAAGAACATTTAACACTTGATATTAGGGACGTACCTGGTATCCTCACTACCAAACAAAAATATTTTTAAAAGAAAAAGAAAAAATGGCCTAAGTCCACTAAAGGTTTTAACACCATGTCCCCAACGGAGTCGCCAACCTGTCGCGACCTAAATTTCGGGTGCACCACCTAAAGTTTAGGCTAATGGACTACTAAGTCTTAAACTTAACTCGGGCTCTCCTAAACCCATACCAATTCACGACTTAGGTTTAAGCTTTTTTTTTTTAAAAAAAAATGGATTTTATCTAGGAGTCACCACTAATCCGTTTACGGTAAACCAATTAGACATCTAAGTAAAATAATGAGAGAATTATTTTACTCCTACGAACTAGAGACTTTAGATACGGGGACTTGGTTACACTAGATTTCTCTAATGCCATTTCGGTATCATTCTTTTTATTTTCAAAAATGTTTTTACAGGCAGTTTGGATTTATTTTAACCTAAATCACTATCATGCAATGGGGTGAACACACGGATGCTCAACCATTATTAAACAATCAAAAGACTTCCACTAAAAGAAATAAACACACAAGGCACACAATTATTTTTTTGGGTTTTCTTTTTATCATGAAATCAAAACGTGCATTTTAACTTCATGACCTAACTTTATTAACAGGCAAATTCTAATTAAATGAACCTAACATGCAAACTAATTGACATGCACCTAGTATTTTTGTATTTTTTTTGTTAAAATTCATAATAAAAAGAAAACTTATTTAAACTATCTAAAATGAATAATTTTCTAAAATGTTTTAGGGGTTAATTTGACTTAAACCCTATACTACCTTAGAAAATTATTTTTTAAGAAAAATGAGATTATTAAAATGAACAAACATTATCTAAGACCTTATCTATATAAAAAAAAAAAAAAAAAACTATTTAGATCCAATCCTAATCTATTCCAAAAATTATTTAAACATGCAATCTAAAAATGCAATCCTAATTCACAAAACTAATATACTCTGATGCAAGAATTTGATTTTTGATTTTTATATTTTTTTGTTTTTCCAAGACAAACTATTATCAGATAAACATTATATCTAAACCAATCAAGATATTCACCAAATGAAGGATTAAAATAATCGATAAAATAATATATTGTCTCACGGGTTAAATTAATGATTATTTTAACCCTAAATATCACAACATATAAGAAAGTTCAAAATAATTAAAAATTTGATCCGAAGTCTTACGGATCAAATTAATAATTATAATGATTTCATAAGTTAAAATACTATCAAAATGCCCCCAAAAATCAATATAATTAAAAAAAAAATGATCCAACATTTATGGATCAAATTAATAATTACAGTAATTTTGAGCAAAACTCTACAGATAATGCCTAGAATATTCATAAAATGAACATTGACATCCAATGTTCCAATTTAAATAATAACAAAACTTGATTAAAAAAAAATAAAAAGAAAGACTACCTTGACTTTTCTTCTTCTTTTAAAAAAAAAAAAAAAGAACCAGCGCGCGGGATTGGTGACTAACGATTTGCGCTAGGGTCGAGGATAGTGGCGCGAGCATTGGGCAGTGGTAATAGCGATGGCAGTGATGGTCGGAGCTCCGGCGAAGGCTGGCGGGCGGCGACGGTGGGGCTAGTGGCTACAGTGGAGCGACGGTGGCATGAGCGCTAGCTAAGTGGCACTTGGGCAAAGGTGCAAAATGGCGACACGAACGGAGGCAGAGCTCACGAAATGCTGCAGGTCGCGGGCTTCGAGCGCGATGAAGCAGGGGCAGCAAAGCTATAGACATTGGTTGGGCGGCGCTCAGGTGGAGGGCAGCACAATCAAGGGGTTGTTGGGCGTCGGAGAGCAGCATGGCGACATGCAAGGGGAACAGAGAACAGAAGCAACGGCGGAGGAGTCGAGCGCGAGTCGCTAGATGGCGCTCACGCTGTGACCAGCAACAACGAACGGCAGTGGGAGTGTCGACAGCTAACGTCCAGAGAAGAGCAACACTCGGACAGTAGGTGGAGAGGGCATCGGGCACTAGTGCAAGCGCAGGTAAGGCGCAGGAGTGGGGCTCAGGCACAAGGAAACACGAGATCGTCGACGCTCGAGATTGCAACGGTGGTGGTGCGGGCAGAGGGAGGCGAAGTGAGAGACGGAGCGGCGACGACAGTTGCAGAGGCGGGACGGTGGCGAAGGCATCGGGCGATTGAGCGCTACGACGAGCGAGCGGCAGGAGACGTCGGTGATGCGTGGCGATGGCTAGTGACCAAACTTAGGAGACGCAAACGGGCGGGATGAGGGACAGCAGCAACGGCGTCGTGGCTGGGTCGCGAGCAGAAGGCAAGCGGAGTGGCTGCACGAAGAAGAGAATGAACAACACTGCTTTTCTTTTCTTCTTTTTTTCCTTTTTCCTCTACTAGCCTGCTACACACATCCCTTCCCTCTTTATCTCTTTTCTGCAATCCCTGTTCAGCAGAAAGCCCAAGCTTCTTGCTCACTTTTCCCCCTTCCCAAAGAACAAATTTTTTTGCTTTTTTTCTTTTGTTGAATTTTGACCTATAAACCGAGAAGAAGCCCCATTTTTCTTCACAAATTCTTTCTTTCCTGCATGAATTTTCTCTCGAAATTTTTTGGTCTCGCCCCCTTTTTCTTGTGCACGGGTCAACTCCTTTTATAGTGGTTCCAAATGACCGCTTTCCATGGCAATTTTCGACCTTCCATCTTCTATTGCATTAATTCATGGCTGTATATCGGAGCGTGATTTCACAATCAACTCGATTTTGCTTCATTCCTTCCATTTTATCAAAATTCTTGCCTTATTTTCTAACTCTTGATCATTGACAGGGAATTGCTTTCGCATTTATCAAGATTTGAATATTCTTCAGAATTTCCAACTTTCATGCATAATCAATCAAATTGATTTTCCCTTGTTTTTCCTTTTATTTGCTCTGATGACATTTTTATTTTTATTTCCTTAGGGTTGCCAAAGTTAGGTGTCA
Organism: Eucalyptus cloeziana; assembly: GCA_014182715.1. Classification (NCBI taxonomy): domain Eukaryota; kingdom Viridiplantae; phylum Streptophyta; class Magnoliopsida; order Myrtales; family Myrtaceae; genus Eucalyptus; species Eucalyptus cloeziana. The sequence continues at coordinate 21,399,365 of CM024634.1, forward strand.
ACAGAGAGTAAGCAAAAGCCTTTCTAACTAAAAGACTCTCATTTAGCATTTTTTTTTAAAAAAAAATCACATTATAAGTGAAAATTGTCTTGATTGAGATTCTCCCTAGTGAAAATTTGGAGATGCAAAAATGGTAAAGTGTTATGCATAAATCTCAAATGAAATGTGCATTTCCTTGAAAAATGCTTCCATATTTGCTCTAGCCACGTTTGATGGGTAATGTTTCCTCTAAGACTATAGAGTACCTAACATTCGAGTTGCTCTCCAAAGCCTCATGATTCATTTTAAGTTTTGAGAAGTTTTTCTGGCGAGGAAACACCTAGTTATTCATCAAACCTTCAAGTGAAGAATTGCAAACTGTGTTTAATAGAGATACACCCTTAAGAATTAGAAATGTTTTCCGAGTAAGTGCATCATCACCCGAGTTCATTTCAAGATTAAGTACTCGAAATTGGTCGAGTATTCTTGTAAGTTGAGTACTTGTAATCATTCAAGTATTCTCCTTTTGACTACTTGTGAACATCTACATATTCTAGTGCTCTTAAGTGCTTGTGATCATCTAGGTATTCTTTGACAGTTGATTCATTTGAGTTGTCCCCATAGTTTTCTAATATGAGAATTATTTGAATGTAAGTCTAGGTATTCCCTTTGAGAGGTTTTTTTGTCATGTGATGTGTCTAGAGGTACATTCGAGTACTAAACAAGCCACCTTCCATCGTCTTATGTTGTGTCAAAGAAAGGTGCGAGCACTAAACAAAAATTCACCATCACCCAATCATGCATTTGGAGAAAGGTCCAAGCAATCAATCAAGCCCTTTCATACCAAAGGCCCTCATTCATCATCTCCAAGACATCTGCATCTAGAGTTAGGATTGTCTTTCTATGATTCTCTACAATGGAAGTCAAGAAACAGACCTTTAATATACACTTATGGATTGTATTTTTAAGTCCTGCGAAAATTCTTATATACACCTATTCACCCCCTCTAGATGTATTCACTAGCCCCTTTCAATGATAACATATACAATGACTTATTTCACATTAATATAACAATTCATAATAACTTAACACTCAACACATATCACAACATGATAACTTAGCACATATGCATTTATCATATTTTAGTAACTCATTGTATATTAGAAAGACTTATCACGATAACTTATCACAACTTACGATATCTTATCATAATAACCTTTCAAGAAATGTGATAACCTATCAATTAAACCCACTTATTAAATAATCAAACCATCATTTAACCTTAATCTAATGATAATCTAAGTCCTAAGTGTAACTACAACACTAAATGAGGGTTAGAAAGTCACTCACTTCTGATTCCAAACTCCGTAAGCGACAGCAAATGTGCGGCAAGGGCTAAACAACAACTGTGGTGCTCGGCGGTGGCTGGTCACCTTCCAAACAAACCACGGCAAGGCTTTAGGTGGCGACGTGAGGGGCTGGACAGGTCACCACTTCATAGCCTAAACTCAGCACGGTAGTGCGGAAACGGCGGCTTTAGATGGTAAACGATGGATGAGGGATAGCAAGTAAGATCCAAGAGATGCAAAATGGAGAGAAATGGGTTACAAAGATATTGGAAATGGAGATGGGTAAGGTTTGGCTACGATGGGGGAAAATGAGAGATTAAGGGAAATGAGGGAAATGAGAGAGAATGAGATGTATGGACGAATTTGGGGAGAGAGGGAATAGAGTAAGCTCATGTCCAAACCATTGAATGGCCAAGATGCATCTTTGTTCCCCTAGACAAGAATGGAGGGCCAAGATTACTTTTTGCTTTACTTCATCCCTAAGTTCCATTAATGCCATTTAATGAACTCATCATGCCTAGGCTAAAAAATAGGATAGGTAGGCTTAGCTAGGTAGGGTAGGCTAGGCATAACATCAACTTCTCTCTCCTCTCTTCATTGGGCACCCATCTCTTTCTTTATGCAAATGGGTTTTTGTTTTATTAGGCTAGAATGGCAAAATGGTAATTTCACTATGTCTAGATATTGTTTACGCATATGAGTCATTAATGAGGGACTTGAAATGACCAAAAATGACTTGGGTGGCCCATGGGGTCATTTGGGCCACCCATCTTGGGAGTAAGGCCCATTAAGCCACCCACCTTGGGCTTAGGGCCATTGGGCCATCCTTCATGGGTCCAAAGGCCCATTGGGCCCACTTGTTGTTTTAGGCCTATGTGGGTTCTCTTTCATGACCCATTTTCACTTTTTCGAATTTTTATGTCACACTGATGAAAAATCGAGTTTTCGCCCCAAAATGGCATTTTCGGTGTTTTCATGATCTATCGATCCTCATTATAATTTCATCCAAAGATTGGCCATCAATGTAATTCCATTCTGAAAATCGAGATCGGATTGAGGATGTCACGTTAAAAGAGGTTATTGTGGTTATAAAAGGAAGTTATTATTAACATAAAAAGTAGTGATGGTTTGTCATGAAAAGTGGTGATGGTTGGGATGAAGTACATATTTCCAAAAAATGTGTTGATTGATTGTCTATAGATAGCACCAAATCATGCGTTATTTATAACATCCGTACAAAATAACAACTTCTTCTTTATAACGCTCTTTGTTGGAAGCTAGCACTATAACCTAGAGTGGGGTGACAACTTTGTATGAAATTAAACAATCAAGATGAGTAACTTCATAATCAAGCGAAATCATAGCCTGAACTTTGATCGTAATTATGAGATAATCACCAACGTGCAAATGTCTACTATAAACAATAAACAAGAATAAAGGAATAGAGAAAATTGCACATGAAACTTATAATGGTTCAACTTAAATCGGACCTACATTCACTTTCCCACACTGACAGCCTACTAATTGAATTCCACCAGATAATCAATGAAATGTTACAATCAAGTTGCATTACTTATATCCAAGCGCTTCCACCCAAAGTTGGCGTTACCTGTACCCAAACGGATAGACCTCACTCACACGATCACATCTAAACACAAACTATGTCGCCGCCAGCACCCTCTCAAATGATTACAATTGTAAGATTAAGAAAAACAAGTATCAAAGTACTCTCAAACTTAGGAATTTTTTATTCTAGACTTCTCTACTTTCTTCTGTACCTTGGTCTCCTTTTATATTTCTTCACTTCCAAATTAACCATTGCACAATCTTTAGAGGATCACTCTCCAATCAACCCATTGAATGAGATTACATAATGAGGATTGAGTAGTTGTTGAGAAATAAGATTTGAATCCCCATTGATTTGGCCGCTTATACAAGCAAATCTTCAATGTCCATAAGTGGAATTCTTCAAATAAAGAAGATCACTTGTCTTTGAAATGATTATCAATCAATCCCGATGTCTTGCGTTGATTAATACCATTGCAAAACAATCCTTAAGATTGAAGATCAATCATTATTATCTATAAGTGAAATATGAGCCAAACTACTAGTTGTAAAGTAATAAGAATTGGAGTTTGCATCTAAAATAGTCTGTGAGTTTGATGATATTCAGAAAAGAGTTTGAACAAGTCTTGAAGTCTTAATAGACTTCTTGATAAGATTATACTGTCTGAGTCTGAACACTTCTTGAGTCTGAAGATCCCCAACATCTTAACAATATTTGTGTACAAGGTTTGCTAATATCATCATATTACTCTAATGATGATATAAACAATAAACAAGAATAAAAGAATAAAGAAAATTGCACATGAAACTTATAGTGGTTCAACTTAAATCGAACCTACGTCCACTCTTCCACGCTAACAGCCTACTAATTGAATTCCACCAGATAATCAATGAAAGGTTACAATCAAGTTGCATTACTTATATCCAAGCGCTTCCACCCAAAGTTGGTGTTACCTGTACCCAAACTGATAGATCTCACTATCTCACATGGTCACATCTAAACACAAACTATAACGCTGCCAGAACCCTCTCAAATGATTACGATTGTAAGCTTAAGAAAGACAAGTATCAAAGTACTCTCAGACTTAACGTCGGCTCAAACAATTCCGTCTCCGTCTACCAACATCGCCATTCAATATTTCTTGGCCCACTATTGGCCAAACCACCTGGGCACTAGGTCCAATGTGAGTAGGGTCACTTAGCCATGCTTCATAATTGGAAAAACGAGCACCATGGAAATACATGCCACTCAGCCAAAGAAAGATAATGGAAAGTTGGCCAAAATGAGCACTAAATACTTTTCGAGAGATCTCCTCCAAATCATTGGTATGGCTATTTTTAATCCATTCGATTTAAATTAAATGCAATTAGGAGAGAACTTTTTATTCTAGACTTCTCTATTTTCTTTTGTACCTTGGTCTCCTTTTATATTTCTTCACTTCCTAATTAACCATTGCACAATCTTTAGAGGATCACTCTCCAATCAACCCATTGGATGAGATTACATAATGAGGATTGAGTAGTTGTTGAGAAATAAGATCCGAATCCCCATTGATTTGGCCGCTTATACAAGCAAATCTTCAATTTCCATAAGTGGAATTCTTCAAATAAAGAAGATCACTTGTCTTTGAAATGATTATCAATCAATCCCAATGTCTTGCATTGATTAATACCATTGCAAAACAATCCTTAAGATTGAAAATCAATCTTTATTATCTATAAGTGAAATCTAAGCCAAACTACTAGTTGTAAAGTAATAAGAATTGGAGTTTGCGTCTGAATTGGTCTGTGAGTTTGATGATATTCGGAAAAGAGTTTGAACAAGTCTTAAAGTCTTAATAGACTTCTTGATAAGATTATACCGTCTGAGTCTAAAAACTTCTTGAGTCTGAAGATCCCCAATGTCTTGACAATATTTGTGTACAAGGTTTGCTAATATCATCATATTACTCTAATGATATCCATGACATATGTTAATGATAACCTTGACGTAAATAATCAGAACTTCAGATGCAATATCCAACATTGTTTCTTCATGATTATCACCTACCAATACTTTGGTCAGATTCAAAAAACACTTATGGAAGGTTTTGTCAATCTTGAAAACATATTAAGAAGTTTTCTCGGCACTCTCTTCTTCTCTTTTCATACACACAATTTCATTAACACATTCAAAATAAAATTCCAAGAGAAAAAATGAATAATTGTTGAACTCACTACTCTACAACTTTGGTGTATATCTTATAGGTATATTTGTTGTAAACCCAATAGAAACAAGTGTAGGGACAAATAATACCTTACAAACAGTGATCATCATCACGCATCAAAGATTTATATCAACTGCTCTTTTCGTTTATGAGCCAAGACAAGTAAACTTGAGCTACTGAAGAGAACAATATAATAAATCATATTTATTTTCTCAGTATCGAAGAATCTGACTCATGAGGGTTTCATGCAAACCTTCTCTAGAGTCTTTGATTCACGACTTATCATTTTCGATTTTGTACAAAATAAAAGTCATTTGGAACGCTACTCTTAGATTCTACTTTAAAACTCCTTCGAGTTTATCCCTACCTTCTGATCCTTCATAAATTTCCCTCATGCCCAATATTAGTTCATTGTACTTGTATGAATCGATGTATGCTTCAGCAGTCTCATTTAGTCTTGCTTTAAGTTCATCTCCTTTGGGATGAGTTGCTTTGGTGAACATCGCTTACCTATTCCTGTAGAATTCCCATACATGTGTACTCTATTCTTTCATTTGGTCTCTTTTCTAGATGGGACATTATTGCAGAAAGATTGGACTTCATGTTTTGGTATTTGGAGATCTAGTGTGGATTCCCTTCACATTTAGCATTCAGGTGTGCGATCTAGAGAAGATGAACATAAAATAAGTTTGGTTATCATATCTGTCTATTGTTTTATAGCTGTCCATCGTCAGATTATCTCACTATCCATGAACTGATTTTTTCCCTAGTTTCCTCCTGCCGCCTGCTGCACAGGGAGGGGGGAGGCACTTGTTTGTGTTTTCTTTCTCGGGGCAGGTGGCTATTGAGTTTTCATTCTTAATCCGATGCTTAGATTGATGGTTAATGCGCATTGCTTATCTAGTATCATGTGCAAGCCATATAATTTTATGATAAGCTCCAACTGACGCCTAGAAAATATACATATTCTAAATCTCTGGATGCTGCGATTAGTATTCTTTGTTCTTTTGGTGTTCAGTGAATTGTTATTGACTGTTCATGCAACATCTCTCTGTTTTATAATTGTTCACTTCTAGTTCTCTTACAAGAATAACAAAAGTTGCCTTACTATACAAATATTGATTGCTTTGGAAAGATTGCACCCCTAAGTGTCCACATATCACTATGTTAGTTGTTGAACAGCCTCAATAGAAGATTGCATCTTTAAGGGTCATTAAGAACCATCTATTAGATAAATACAGTTCTGAAGATTATTTGAGGCATTCTTGTATGCCTACATGAGTCATTATCACCTCTGATACAGAATTGGTGGCTTCTGAGGAATAACGAAGAGCTAACATCAACTGCTGCCATTACTGATCATTTCGTATGTCTAAGTGGGTAGGCTTCTTTGAAGTTATATTGTCCTTTTGCCGATGAACTTAATATTTCCTGCCACCTTTACTAAGGATTCATTTCCTTTGCCTAAAAAACTACGTAGATATAAGGTGTTCCAAAAAGCTAACAAGCAAAAGCATATGAAACAATTAGCAAAACAACAGTTGCTTGCTGTGATTTATGGTTTAATGTAAGTGACGTGAAGCTCATGAAGAGAACCAAGTCTAAGATGAACAGCCAAAAGAATCTAGTATGCGTAATGTTAAGCATGCCGTTAGCAAGGTTTTCATCCTATGCATATCATACCTTCTCGATCGTCTAAAGTTACACAACAGTGAAAGTGCTGTCACTGAACTCAGCGATAGTCAGTTCTTTCTGTATCTACGAAGCTTGTTATGCATCTATTTTGCTTCTCTTATGCATCACTTCATCGATCTCTGTGAAGATGCATGATTTTTCAAGACGTTCATGTAGAAAAGAAAAAGGGTAGCTTAATCGCCTCGCATAAGTGAATGTAATTTTGGTAAAACATAAAATGGTGAAGGCCATGAAGCGCAGTAAATAACGAGTCTTATGTTCCTCTGATTCCGGTCCCCAAAATGTTCACTTTGCTTCCCCCTGCTACCCTCGCAAATTTTGACTTCGTGTATCCTATTGTTGAATGGGAATCGCGAGGCACAGCCCTTCCAGTTTGCCTTGTGGACTAAGGTGAATTTTGACTTCATGCAACTCTATTATGATTTGCCATGCATGCCGAGATCAATCAGATCGCAGTTTCTAAGAGCTACTTCTTTTTTCGAAGCTCTCCTGATTCTGCTGATATAAAGAGAGAGAGAGAAGAGACGAAGTTGGTTGTGCTGAATACAGTGGACTAATTCCTTGGAGGATACTTCCCTATTCTTATTACATGTACAATAGTTAATCTAGTACTCTTATGTTAGATCATGCAACTTCGACGAGTCAAATCCAAAGTGGGAAATTTCGTGGCCATTTGTTCTCTGTATTAGTTTCCTGCGTCTTACAAGTAGGCCTATCGTTAAATGGGTTTTAGACCCATTCGACAGGTCTACAAAGACCCATTTAATGACAGGCCTACTTACGAGTTGTGATTTCTTAGCAGGCTGCTGTTTCATCTTCTTTCGTTCTCTTCCTATTAAAAAAGGAGAAATTTTGGCGAATCCTGGTAGACTGGTGTTCTATCTCATGAACTTTCCTGGGATCGGCCCAGATTTGATTTTTCTCTTGTTTTTGCCTTTCGATCTTTTCTTCGTCGAAGTAATGCCGAGAACCCTTAACTCATCAATGTACGATGAAGTCCTTCCATCTCGTCCCACCTTTGCTGTGGGCCGTGGCAATTATGGACAGGAGTTGATTCGATGCCTGGAACGACCCATGTATGAGGACGGCGCTGTTTGCTCACCAAGCCCCTCTCAACAGAAACCCTCTTGCTTAGTTTGGTCGATTACTAGGGTCGCTATGCAATGCGTGACGCTAAAAAACAGGATATGGGTCGGAGTTCCCCTCCGAGCACGGCAATCTTTTCGTCCTGATTACCTCGTACGTCGATCTTTTGACCATAAGATCAACCGTCGATGTGGGTAAATCGAATCTGCATGGGACAAATCCTCGCAAGTGAGAACCGAGGAGACATCAAGATCAATCTCCAATCACCCAAAATAGTGAAAACGAAACAGCTGTTCAAGATTCAATCACATGGGATGCTGATGAGTACACGGCAACACAGTGAAAGCGATGAGCATGCAAGTGCGGTCATCTCCAACCAATAATTCAAGCCAAGAAAAGGGAGTTAACCTGAAATCCAAGCTAAGCCCCAACCAAACGCCTTTTTTCTTCATAAGGTTGTCGGGCAGTGTGATTTCGTTTAGGGCGGTAGGTGAGTGGAATTACTTTGGGTTGCGCGGAGTCAAAAGAATAGACGAAATAATAACAAATAACAATAATAATAGTTAATAATATTATTGTTGTCAATAATAGTAATAAGTAGAGAGGTCTTGGTGGTCCCATCTCGCCCGCTCTCGTCCTCTCTTGTAGTCACCTTCTTTTGCTTTGGGTGATGGGTGCCTTGTCCTTATCATTCAGAAAAAAGAGGGAGGACCAGCACGCTTTCCGTTTGTGTAGGCTTTTATCATTGAGGTGCATCATTCGCCACGCAGGGGTATGGACAGAAGGGTATCATATCATGCCAAGGGCTCCTTCCGGAAGGCCTCGGGCGACGGATGGAACCAATCACCGAGTAAAAAAAATCTTCATGATTTTTCGGGTTTTTTTTCTGAAGTTCGAGCTCAATGTTGATTGGATTATGTCAGCGAGCATCCATGCTCACGAACTTTCGAGTTTTTTTCTGAAGGTCGAGCTCACTGTTGATTGGATTATGTCAGCGAGCATCCATGCTCACGAACTTTTGAGTGTTTTTTCCGAAGGTCGAGCTCAATGTTGATTGGATTATGTCAGCGAGCATCCATGCTTTTAAGTTACGATTTATAGTATTCTGGATGGTGTTGCGAACATTACGGGATATTGAATTTGACGTACGTCGTTGACTTGTTCAATGTATCTGGACCGCTCTTTGACAAGTCCATATTTATAAATGTCTCCATAGATTTGTAAATGGGGAGAGGGAGAGGGAGAGGGAGAGGGAGAGAGTGAGAGAGGAGCTCTCGAGCAATTGAATTTTCCACCCTTTATCTAGCTTATAAACTCTTTACTCTCCTCCAAAATTATATGTTAATATACACTTAAATGCATAATTATTTCTCTCAAGCAATTGAATTTTCCACCCTTTATCTAGCATATAAACTTTTTACTCTCCCCCAAAATTATATGTTAATATACAATTAAATGCATAATTATTTCTCCTCTCTCTCTCTCTCTCTCTCTCTCTCTAAGAAAAATTTTACCAACTCTTGTAACTCTCATTCACCTGTCCCCTTCTAGAGAAAGGAGATCTGGTTTGGTTGGTAGCGGATTTAAATATGGGGTAGCTTTGTCCTCCCAATACTGACCATAAATAAGAGATTGGGGTCCCCATTGCTTCTGAGGTTTTTTTTCCCAGAGGAGTCACATAATGACTGATAGACTTCAACTGCCATCGGAGGTACCTTTACCTTTTCCTTTTCCTTTCTTTTTCCCTTTCCTAGAAAATTAGGCCAAGAAGACGCCGGTGGCCAGTGAAAAAGCTGATTGGAAAGTGACGCTGGCAGGAACTTTCGTCGTATTCATCCTGGTTCCTAGTAGTTTTGAGTGCTTGTAATAACTGAGCAGCTCTGTTAGAAGTTGTTCGTGTATTAAAAGCCTTTGTTTTCCTTTAAAAAATATCTCAACTCCGGCGCTCTACTTATATTATTTGGTAAAGATGACTTGTGCGCAGATTTCCATTGTGAGAAATCATTTATTTACAATTAAGATGCACACCAAAATTTAATCGACAGCTATATATATGGAAACTACAATTAGGATACAAGAATTGAAAGATAGTAGGTTTTGTCTCTTTGTTTGGGATTTGTCTCTTTGTTTGGGGTTTGTCGGCTTGTTTGGGGGCATTACAAAGAGTGAGATGTGGTTATTTAAAGCCTATGATCGACAATTATAAAGAGAGGAACAATTACAAACAAGAAATAACCTCCTTATTGAAATATTTAAATAATAAATTACGTATTCATTTAACCGCTTAAGTTTTTAGAATAGTTGGTTATAATCTCATAAAATCGCATATGGTATTAGAGCCGGAGGTCCTCAATCCGAATCTTTTCCAACCTCATTTACCTCCCTAAGGCAAAGGACTAGACTAAGCATGAGTATTGGAATATTTAAATTATAACTACGCCTTAATGTAACAGCTTAAACTTTTAGAATAATTAATTACAGTCTCACAAAATTCCACACTCCTAATGGTTACTAGAAGTCACATTACCCACAACTACCCAATGGTTATCTTCATGTCAATTGCTTGTTGTCCATACTATAATGACTTTGTCTATCAACTTTAAGGTTCTCATCAATAACTTCACATCGTTAATGACTTCAATGGCGAGTTGTCAATTTTCTTCAAATTGCTAATAATTTTGTTCGTAAATGACAAAAATCTACTCTCATCGACTAAGTTTACCACATGTAATAACTAAAAGTTGGTCATTTTTGTGTGCAAACAACTAGGTATCTTCTTTTTAAAAGTACTAGCAAATGTGCATGCCTGTCACATATATGTCAGAAAGTGAAATATGCAAAAATAATTAAAAGCATTTTATTACGAAATATTTGAATCATTGATTAAGAAATGCACAATTGAAAGAAACTGTATGAATAGAAGTGAAAAGAGCGAAATACGTTTTGAGATTGAACTTTTTAATATAGGAATGTTGTTGTGGGATCAAAAAGATTCAAATTTCATATAAAAGCACATGAGAGATAAGATAGTATTATCAACTTATCCACTTACCCATAGATATAATTTTTGTAAATTAAATAAATGAGAATATTTGAGGAAAAATTGATTGATATTCCTTGAAAGTGCGAGGTCTTCTTTACACAATAATATAGATTTTCTTTGTTTCTATTATACCTAAACAGATCTGGACGACTCCAGTTGCATGAACCGAGCTCAAGGGAAAAACTCAAGCAAAAGGGCATGGTGGTGCGGTGCGCCCGTTTCCACTTTGAGCATGATGTGATGTTTGAATATTGGACGCCCTTGACCAGGAGGAGAAGTATTCATTTAAGTGGTGAGGATATGTGCACCTTAAAATTGATTGCTCGTGCCACCCATGATAATTTTTTATTATCCACCTCACTTTAACTCTCTTCTCTGTCTGGCTTTTACTCTGTCTCTTTGTAGAGTGTGGAAATTGAACTCTACACCTAAAAACTAAACGTCCTCACCCCACCTAATTCGCTTACCACTAGACCTTGTGCCTAATAGATGCTAAACACCATGGTTGGCAAGCTAATTGTCACCACTATAATAAGGATTTGTCGTGGTAAAAAGATTTCACTTTTTCTAATGGGCTCGGATCCAATTTAGTAGGCCCATTAAGAACACGGCCCAAAAAAAGATGGCTCTGAGAGGAATATCCGAGCATGAATGGCTTGAGCCGCACGCTATGCTTTGGGGCCTACACATCCCTTACCCAGATCTTAGAGGCTGCGGACGGCAGTAGCGCCCGTACGACACCCGCGGGTTAGCCCCACCCGCCTTCTTGTCAAGTATCCGGCAATATTTTGACCCCGCAAGGTCTTTAGAGGACAAGACCCACCAAGGATTTCTAAACCCTATTTGGGGAGCACATTGACTGTGGTATAAGGAGGCAGTGATACTGACTTGAAAGTTAAGTCTCATATTTTTTTGCCTCTTGGGCTCTCTCCTATAAAATGATTCGGTTTTCTCTTCTAATCTCAATATTCCTCATAAGACTTAAGTATCGGACGGTCCTCCTAAAGTCAAGTTAGGAGGTTTGTTTCATTTTGCGATGTGTATCCAGATCCAAGCCTCCAATGATTCGAGGCAGGCCAAAAGAAACCAAGAAAACTGTCCATCAACAAGGTTGATATATTTTTAAAAATATAAAAATAAGAAAAACTTATGACAATTTTATATGATTTCAGTCTAATTATCTCCATTTGTCAGTGTTGATAAATGTATACTATTATGAAGCGTGGAAGCAACTAAATACCCGAACAATATTCATGCACACCCAGGTGCAAACATCACGCGTAGGCAGAGGTGATTAATGGACCTTTGAGATAATCTCTTACAATATTTTGAAGGTGACAAAATAATTAAATGCTACTAATGTGTGTATTTGGATGTGAAGAATAACTTCTATATACACAATTCAAATGTCATAAGTGTCCACAACAGGACGTCTAAAGGTATGGAAAGGCTTTGGTTCTGCAAAACAGAATGAGCTATTGAACCAGAACGTGCCTAAATCTGGAAAAAACCTTTGAAAAATGTGAACAAACTGGGTAAGGACAGTTCGTTAAAGCTTGATGAACCAATAGAAGGTGAATGATTATAGAACATGAGAATGTCGATTTGCTTCAAATGAACTATTTGCGGAAGATGACAGACCATTCAGCAAAAATCCATGAAATTGTCAAGAAGGACCGCTTGGAAAAATCAGGTCATGCTATAGACGATGTAGATTAAATTACAAGGTCCATTTTACTTTTTTTGGTGCAATTTAATTTATCTAGTAATAGATATTGAAGTTTCTTTGTGAAAATATGTCTAAACAAATGTAAATGACCCAAGTCAGGCAAACCAAGCTCAAGAAGAAAACAACTCAAGTAAAAGGTTGGTAGGGTGATGCAACCATTCACCCTTGCAACATGATGTTATCTAGTTATGGAACTTGATAAAATATTTAAATATTAAACAACATCTTCATCTAATGGCTTAAATTTCAATAATCATATCAAAATCTCACATGATATTAAAATATAACGTCTTAAATTTTTCATCTAATACTTAATAGTTAGCAATGAAATGCAATGGTACCGCCAAAATATTAGGTCTTTCTATTATCTTTTGCATCATTATCAGCATTTTTTCTGCAGCAACAGAATGCCCCATACCCTTGAAGCGAATGAGGAAAGTGAACCAAGTAAACCTCAAAGTAGTGGTGGTCTAGCATTCTTTATTTCACTTAGTTGACCTGCAAGTGGAGTTATTAGTGTGGAAGGTTTGCTTGCACCGCACTCAAATGCTCTTCGAAGGATGGAAAACCCTCATTTTCTGAGCGTGCTGAGCACTTTTCAAAGTCTACTGCGAAGTATTTGATGCTCTTTGTTTGCTTTTCTTCAATGGAGTGCTGTCAGATATTCTTTAGAATCTCTGAGAACGAGAAAGAAAGATTACGCAACTAGTTACATTAGATTGACATGCTTGACAGACCATATGGTGATTCACCCGAGCTGGGATTACACGATCCATAGGCCATGCAGGCTAATAAGATCATCTGGATTTTTTTATCGGTGAGACCCATGCGATCAACTATCAAGATGAATATGATCGACATACCAGATATAATTTATTTTTTCATTAATTCAACGATTGTGCACTCTTATGATAGGGCAAAGAATCATCTAAATTGATTTTTGGGATAATTGTAAATTATAAAAGTAATAATAATAATAATAATAATAATAATAATAATAATAAGAAACCAATAAACTTGTTGAGAAATCTTGATTACGCAAGAAAAATGCTTTTTAGGGGACAAAAAACTTACCGAATAAGCAAAAATATATATAAAGAGTCTGAAAATAAGAAGGTTTTATTTTCCTTTGAGTAAAAACGTGGCAAAAATAAATTAATAAATAAAAAGAAATGCAAACCTTGTCTTTATCCACTTGCCCCGGCTGCTCTCCAATCTTTGAATGTTAGTTGGGGAAAAGGCAAAAGTCATTTCTTCGTCGCCATGGTTGTCCGGCCTTCCTAATAGTCATAATGATGGACTCTCTCTCCCTTCTTCATTAGCCAACTTCAGGAAACTTTCAATTCCCAGGACCTCAAGCATTCCAAGAACTTCCAATCGAAGACTTACCATCAAAGAGGTTCGTTTACGAGAGTATTTGCACAAAAATCTTTGCAAAAGTAGAAAGAAGTTTAAATTAAAGGATTTTGGATAAATGAAAATAGTGTTTGGTAAACACTCAAATCTTGTAGAGGGCTTTCGTTAAAAACTTTAAAAATAATAGAAGAATGAGTGAGCTCGGGCAACTCTTGACACCGTTGGGATGGCTAAAAGCTCCACCAGTAGCCTGTTGCTAAGATCGCTCGACCTTAGGCGACATTGATTGGGAGATAGAGGCTTGGTGACCCTCAACACCAAAGGAAAGGCTGAAAGCTTTGGCAGCCGCCCGTCACATGACCTTCGTCTACATAGATCTGGAGATAAAGGCTTGGCAACCCTCGATTTGGGGAGCCTCAGCCTCGGTGACACTCAACACAATGACCTTTGACCTCGATAACCCTTGGGGACCCTCATCAACACTCACAATATCTCATCTAAATTGCAACCCTCCAGATCTTGGCTAACAAAATTGTGGCCCTTGGCTACCCTCGACGACCGTTGGCAACAATTGGATAGACTTGCACAACCCTTGACGGCACTTCACACCAACAAACTAGATTTACAACATCAATTTCAAAGAGGGAAAGAATTGTTCATGAGGGCAACATTGGAATGTGAAAATGTTGGTATGGGCAAAGTTGGAAGAAAAAGATTATTTAACGCTAAAAGCAACATTTCGAAAATGTATATGTCAATGCCGGGTGAGGCTTGCATTGAGATAAGGTACATTTGTTAGTACAAATTTAAGTCTCAATATTTGGCGATGTCCTTGAACCAAATAAATCAGAATATATCCGAATAAAATGTTGAATAAGAAATCCAGGCAGTGAAGGGATAAACTCGGATTGGAAATAAAAAATAAAAAATAAATTAACAAACTTTTTTATCTTCCAATGATTGAGTGATTGAGCGATTGCATCAAATATTTTGCTTCACCATCGCAACAGCATGGTGGAGGAGAGAGGGATTGGTGGGTAAGGGAAGAGTAGAACTAGATTTTAGCTAATTTAATGAGGGCTTAATGGGAGAAAATATCAATAACCCCTAGATTTGGCTTTTCGTCAATGCAAAAGCCCAAGGTAGTCCCGGGCAATGGACCTTAAGGTTTTCGAAATACAATGGCATCTCCTCAAAACTCTTAAAAAATGATTAGTATCACGAAAAACCTTAAATCGATATACCGGTAATAAATTTATCCAAACTAATTTATTTACTATCAAAAATCTCAAAACAGATGTATATATATGATAAATTTATCTTAAACTAATTTTTTAATTACCAAAAACCCCACAAACAAGTACATTGAGACAAATTTTACCTCTATTAATTTCTGTCAAATTGAATTAATACTGTAAAAAATCATAAACTAATATACTTGTGACAACTTAAAACCGATACACTCGTCAACTGTTATATATCATCCAACTCAGCAATTTAAAAATAAAATTTAACAAAAATTAACAGCAAATAAATTTATCACATATATATGAATTTAGATGCCACAAATTAATTTAATGTAAATTTATAATAAGTATATTAATTTTGAGTTTTTCGTGTTATTAACCTAATTGGCAAGCATTTTACCAAAAAAAAAAAAAAAACCTAATTGGGAAGCACTACTCATATTTGCCTAAGGACCTTTGGAGCCCAAGTCCATTTACGTAGTCCAATCAAACGCAGCGTGAGACAAAAGAATCACCTAACAATTGACCTTGAAGAGCGGCTTGTATACTCATGAAGCCTACGATCTAGCATAGATGACCAGTTCCAATAATAACCTTCGATAATTGCATCAACATTCGAGTGACAAGGCAGACCATCCCTGAGGGCATTAATGAAACAAAAAGTATCCTTATTAATTTCTTAAGATGACTGAATTTCTGCATGATAATATTCATATGCAAATTGCTTGCTGATGTATTAAAATCATGTCTTCTCTCTATTTTACCGAAAGATAAATTCATGGCTGCAACAAGCATACATTTGCCACATTAACTTCTTTGCATAATTCTTCCTGAATTCTTTGCATTCCTATGATGAAGGAGAGATTTTGCGGAAATATAAAGGATTTTAGGTTAAAAGATTTTTTCAAAATGCAATAATGTTTAGTAAAGTGTAATTAAAAAGCTCATTAAAAATCAACTTTGGTTTAAGTGCTATTTGGAAAAAACTACAATTATAAAAGACTTAGTTATATTATTCATTTAATAAAAAGAAAATTGAAGCTTAATAATCAACTAGGCTCAAGCGATGACTGAACAACGACAAGTTAGATCTTACGGTGGCAACCATCATTAAAGTCATGCGACCCCAACCAACCCTCGCCTGAAGTTATACAACCTCAAGCGAGGGCCGCCAATGCCAAATCTAGCATTGGCTCATTGGCAATTAGATATGCCCGTGCCGCCATCACACATGAGTAAGGGTAAAATTAAATTTTCAAAAGTATAGCAAGAATAGAGTTAGAAGAAAAAAATTAGCTAGCATTCTGAAAATGATCAAAGTCAAAGCTGGGTAGGATTTGCATTAGACTAAGGAAAACACCTTAACTTTGGCTCGAAGGCTTTTAGAGGCCTAAATTTTAATTCCAAAGACCAACCAAACGCAAGCTGAATTATACTTTCACTTTTCAAAAATTGTTTTTCAAGTATCACCTAGGAAATAATAAGAATCATAATACAAACTAAAAAAGTATTTTCAATACACGAAAATATAGAACTCCATGAAAGTGCTATAGCATGATCTTTTGAAATTTGAACTCGATGTTGGAATTCATTAGTATATCTCATTTTATGAACTAAATTAGCGAGCTTATTTTATGAATTAACTATGATTGTCGTTTTGATGGAATTAGTCGTGCATCACATTGGTGCTTTTTTAAATTGCACTTGACTCATATTATTGAATGTAATTCGATAATTGAAAAATCGATATATGTATATATACAGGTAGATAGATAAAAGTAGAAAGTACGGGAGCAAGAGCCACTCTCACCGAAAAGTCACAGGACCATTTAATGACGAATTATAGAATTCCAAGGAAGAACCTGAACCTATTTGTGACTGACTGAGTGAGAGAATCTAGGCCCCAAAGTTACCCAGGATGTGACTCATCACACTGATTTTCGAGGCTCTTGTCCCACCCATGTTGGGTTACCAACAACAGTTCCATAAGCACTAAAATTAAAACTTAATAAAAATATATATAAAAAATTGTACATGTTATCAAGGGTAGATACAGAACGTTTATAAGTAGGGAAATGGCGCTTATGAGATAATGATACCATAATTTTTTTTGGTCATGATAATGATACCATAATGACTAGTTATAGAATATGAATTAAGTTTAAAATTTGCACAATTTATGACTATCATGAAAATTCTAATTAATATTATATTTTAACATGGAGTTAATATCATGAAAACCCTAAATTGGTCTATTTATGACAAATCTATACCATGTTAACTTCTGTTAAATTTTATTATCAAGTTGTTGAGTTAAATGATATGTGACAATTGACAGATGTGCCAATATGGAGCTTTATCCTCCATTTTATTAATGTGTAGCTTTCCATGATATTCATATAATTTAACGAAAACTAATGGAAAGTAAATGTATCACAAATGTACCATTTTAGAGTTTTTTATAATCGAAAAATTAATTTGGAGATAAATTTGTTGCAAACTTACCGGTTTAGTATTTTTTGTGGTCAAAAAAATTAATTTTAGATGACATTGTCACAAACATATTAGTTTAGAGTTTTTTTGTAATACCCTTTAATATAAAATGTCAAAGAGTTTATGAAAGTTTTTCCTCACATACCTAGCAAGGACGTGCACACCTTGCACAATTTCAAGGCAGGACGGGGCAGTGATGCACCTCACAAGATGGGAATGAGAAATATAATCCCTAACCCTGTCTTATAGACTTGTCAAAATTGATCATAAACCTAGTTCTTAACCTATATTTGATTAGTTGTGTTATTATATGAGTTAGTTATATTCAGTAAATATATCATAAATAAATTTAGACCTCACTTTATGGGGTTTAACATGAGTATTAAGTGGGTTCACATATCTCGTGCTTGCTTACTTCGTGCTTTCACGTCAATTTGAAAATTAATTTTCCTTAATTGAATTAAACATGAAAGTATTTTAGTAATATGAGTATGAATCATTATATTTATATTGCATTAAAATATGTTAAAACATATTAAAATGAGTCCATTTGAATTAGATTTTTTTTCGATTCATCTCAATTTGATCCGTCCGTTTGATAAGTTTGCCAGCCTATCGAGCGTGTCCATTCCAAATGGTTTAACTTTGAAAGATAATTTGGTGAAAATTTTATTCTAACGCCTATCTAAATGTACGGTTTCCGGTAAAGTCAACATTTTGACTCCACTTATTGAGCGAGTAACATTTTTTGGTTACTCTCGAGGCGCGTGTAAGGTTTGCGTGTGGCAGCGTGTGCGTGCGTCTCTGAGAGAGAGAGAGAGAGAGAGAGAGAGGGGTGGTGGGTCAATGGGTCCCCAAAAAAAGTGAGAAAAGAGTAAAATAAAAACTCTAATGGGACCCACATGACAATATAGGAAAAAACCCATGAAATTATATCTCCCACCAAAAATAAAAACTCTTTCACATCAATGCCTATTTCAAAACAAAAAAAAAAAAATAGAGTAGATATTATTGTCTATATCAGATACTATGGAAATTATGTTATCTCTTAGCACATGTTTTATTGGTTAAAGGCAAAAAAAGTTAGGAAAAGAAAAACATATTGTAGAAGTACTTAATGGATTTATGACAAAACATACAAAAACATGCATGAAAGAAAATTACCATATGCCAAAAAGCTCTCAAATTTTGTTCTTTATGAGAATATATTTTTCTATTACATTAAATAAAAAGCATATCTTGGTTAGATAAATCGAGAAATTGCTGATTTCCTTACCTATTGATTGTGAAGTTAGCAAAATTAGTCATTTAGATAGAAAAGACTGTATGTCATCAAAGGAAAATTTATGTGGGGCTAATTTTATTTTCGTTAATTTCAAGTAGTAATTAGAGATGCAAAATAATAGATAAACAAAAGGATGGATTGTTTGATTTTAATTTTAATAAGAATAATGCTATAATTAACCCATCGTGTTATTTCAAATCTTAAAACACCTGCTTTGTTTGTAAAAATTGTTACCAAATTGACAAGATAGTTCCAACTTTATTATGTAAAAAATTGTATTGTATTTTTGCACGTGGCACGGGGCAAATTTCAATATTGATAACTAGGGAAAATCTTTCAGACACGTGTGGGTAATTTCAGTCCCTACATATCCCTTTTTTTTGTCTCCCAATGTGGGATTCTTGTCCCACATTTGATTTCCCCCTCCCTTGAGTGTGACTTATGTCCCAATATGGACAATGGTGTAAATGATTCATGAATTTTGACCTAATATGCAATATGATCCTTAAATTTTAACTCAATGTGTAATTTTATCCTTAAACTTTTAATTTGTTCAATTCAAATATGCAATGTGGTCCTTGAACTTTAGCCAATGTATAATAATTTCTTCCTTGAATTTTTAATTTGTTTAATGTAATTTCTAAATTTTGGCTCAATGAACAATGTCATCCATGAACTAGCACAATGTGTAATTTTGTCTCTGAATTTTTAATTTGTTTAATGTGATCCATAAATTCTTTGTAAAATTTCAAATTAGTCAATGAACTATATGAAAATATCTAATGTTATCCTTTAATTAATTTGAGTTTAGAGACAGTGTTGAACATTTTCATATAGTCCATTGACTAGTTGAAACTTGTATTAAAAGTTTAAATATCACATTAAACAAATTAAAAATTTAAGGATTATATTACACATTGAGTTAAAATTCAAACATCACGTTGAATAAATTAAAAATTCAGCTGATCACATTGCACATTAAATCAAAGTTCAATAATTATTTGTGTCATTTTCCCAATCAAATGTCATCCAAAAGCCATTCAATATCTATCGGTAGGTTTCTTATTGTCATGTGTCAGATCAAAAGTGTTTTTATCCGGAACTTAGACTACACTTTTTAATAATAAACTAAAATCACTTGAACTACCATAAATTATTGAATTTGGTGCCTAATTGTGGACTTCTGCCATGAAGAGTTACCTACTGAAACTAGGTGCATTTTTCCGACCAAGAAAACTAGGTGCATTTTGCCTTTGTAATTTCTTTAAATCAATGAATTTAAAAAAAGATGGACGTTTGTGAAAAATTTTTCGCTGCAAACAAAACTTTTTTCTAAAACAAAGATGTTGTCAGAGACCTTTGCTCTCACGTCATGGGGACTAGAGATGGAGAAAGGACCAGAAAGGAAGCAAAGCAAAGACAAGATTCCCCGAGAGTCACGAGCCTCAGCGACCGACAGTTCAGTACGGACAATTCAGCTGACTCACCCAGAAAAGCCGAGGCGATAAAATAAGAATAAAACTCGGGAAACGCGAAGCGTTGAAGGCGAAGTTTCAGATGCAATGGCCAAAGCGGTTTCGTCCTCTCCGATTGCGATTCACCAGCCTTTTTCCCCCCTCGAATCCGGTCACGATGGAGATGACGCACGATGCGTGCGTGAGACTCGCTCGCCTAGCCTAGCCTAGCCTCGCGTCGCGTGCATTTCTTCATTCTAGGTTAGCTAAACAAGATCATCATGCATGGTCGGATGCTGAGCTTTTGGTCAGAGAGGTGCGAGCTAACGATCTGGTTAGACCTAAATTGAATTTCTCTTGATAGTATAGTAGATATGAATAACGTTAACATAGGATACCTAGCTATCAGGCGAAAGGGAAGGGCCGATGCCGGCGCATATTCCTTGGGACGTGTCTTTGGTCGCACAAGTAGTAGTTGAAAATTTGAGAAACCATTTTTGACTTTGGTCGGCACAAAATGCCATTGATGCTTTGTTCTGCTCATTAGTTGCTCGTGTATGATGTGTTTCTAATGGAACAACCCTGATAAAGTAGGAGCAACCGTAGCTCTGTACAAGTACATAGTCATCTCTATGTGACAATGTAAAAGGATTATTTATTTTCATTTTCTTATAACGAAGAAATTGAGTTAAGATGAGATGTGTTTTGAACTTAAAAATCTTTTGTTAGCGCGGAAGAGGCTAGTCAAAATTTGAGCAATTAGTCCAAGCATTGAATTGTTTGTACCCGGTGATTTAGGAAACTTAATTTATGTCGTTTGACTAATCCACGTAGAAGTTCAATCTTGAGCTAGTAAGCCAATAATAGAACTTCATTTTCAACTTTTTATATTAGATATGCTTGTCTCCTAAAGAGGATATTTAGAAGCATATTTAGAGCAAAAAGCAATCACGATGAGTATATAACTAATATAGCGGACACATAAACCTTCTTAAGAGGTTGTGGGTACCATTGACTCCCCATTTCCAAGGCAAATATTTTTTTAAGGATAATCCCACCAAAAATCCTAATATCCCAAATTTTTGTTCGTTTTCTATATCAGTGACTAGGGGTGAGCGCGGTTCCTGGGTAGAATCGAGAATCAGAGAACCGAACCGGAGGTTCCGGTTCGGTCCCCGGTTCTAAAAGGACCAATTCCGGTTTTTGGTTCCTTTTTTTCAAGAATCGGAACTGAAATAGGAACTAGAACTAGTTAGGGCTCCAAAGTCCAAAAGAAAAGAAGCCCCAAATCTCTCAACTAGTCCGTCTTCTTCAAAGAGCTAATTATTCTCTCTTTCTTCTTCGTTTTTTCCTCCGTTTTCTCATTTTCTTCCTTAGCGTCCTTCGTTAGGGTTTCGATTCCAATTCACGGCTTGGATCGGGTTTCCGGATCGCATTCTCGATCAATCGGAATCCAGGTCTCCCATGGGAGAATCGGTTGCCGATCGCTTCACTCTGATTTCACACTTTCACTGAGGCCGCTCGCCCTCAATGCCGCCATCGGATGCCGCTCGCCCTCACCGGAAGCCGCCAAACGCTGCTCGCCCTCACCGGATGCCAATCGCCTGTTTTGAGAGTCTGAGTACAATAGAAATTTAGATGTCTTTCAGGTAACTTTCTTCTTGTTGTTGAATTGGGTTCAGTTTGATTGGCTTGAAATGTTGTGTTATGCTAACTATTCATAGTGTGATGCAATTTTATATGTGTGCCATTTGTAGCGAACCCACATTATATTTTATACAACTTAATTTGCTTAGGTGCCGAAATATCAGTCTTGTTTAAGGTAGATGTGGGCCTTTCCAAGAGAGCTATGTATTTATTTGCCTTAGCCATTTCCTTCTTATATACTGACTGTAGAGAGCATTGCCTTCAAGAGTTGCTGTTGCCTCCTAGTTAACACTGGATCCTACAAGTCTAGATCTATGCCAGATTCTTGGGAAGTTTCACTCATCCTAGTTTTGAGGATTCTTTACAAAGGGTCTAATTCACCAATAGTAGCATTCTAGGATTTTGTAGAGTGACAAGTTTCTTTTAGTGGGGATTCATTTCACGCCCCATATTCTTTTAGCCTAGGCTAGTGTTGCCTCGTCAAGTGAAAGATTGACTTGTAGTAGTGATAAACTTGTTGGTAGTTTCTAGTCCACTGAAAGTGTACAAGTTATCAAGCGTAGCTTCTTCTTCCAAAATAGTTTTAGTTACCTCACAGGGAAAGGTCGCAGAGTTCACACTATGGAGTAGATGAAAATTTGAGATCTTGTTGGCACTTCTAGTTTTTCATTTCCTTAGTATATTTTGCTTCATCATTCTCATTTGACTCAGCTGATAAGGCATATGGCATATGGAAAATGTGATGATTTAAGCTTTAGTGCACATATATTGACATATGTGGGCACAATAATCATAGTTAATCAAGCATCTCCTTTCCTCTCTAGAAACTTCTTATTAGTTTTGATTATGTATGTGCAAATTCTTTGCATTGGTATGTTTGTTAAGATGTGAAAGTTACCGTAAAGTATGCGCGTATGTTATAATTCAAATCTGAAAATGAAAAAAAAAAAAAAAAAAAAAAACCTGTTGAAACCTAGAACCGACCCTGAAACCTATGACAGGGTAGGTTCCAAGTTCTTGGTTCTGACGGGTAGGTTCCAGGTTCCAAAAAATAAGAAATCTGCACCCGAGGGTAAGTTCCAGGTTCTAGACGAACCAAACCGGAACCAGGAATCGCCCACCCCTATCAGTGACCCAAAAGTACCTTCCATCCAAGTGGCCATTTGAAAATTCGGCATGACGGCATGTGTGCTGTTGAAATGACCTAGCTGCGCTCTTGGTCAACATGGTAGTTGCATCCATCATCACATCAGATCCATTTGTTTGACGTTGTCCATGAAAGCTCTCACATCAGATTTTTAACAGTCACTGTGGATTGAACTTTAACGAGGGGTATCTTTGACTCAATGGTATAAGTTTAGGGTATTAGTGAGACAAAAAAAAAGTTTAGAGAATTGATATCTCACAGGGAAAAAAATATGATTTTCTGTGAAATCATCCCTTTTTGTTTAATGTAAGCAAAGCTATTAGACCTCCACTAACATAAATGAAACCCATCAACGACATTTCTTACAAACAATCGAATTATTTTGGTCTATATCTTCCTCTAATTAGGCTGTGATCCACTAAAATTAAGTGGTAAGTTAACATTTTGAAACTTTTATTCTAACATACCTCACATATGAATCTCAATAATCTCTCCCTCACATGTCAGTTTAATGTTAACTCTGCTCCACTTTAGCTCAAGTATCCTTTTGTATGATGTCGTCCTACGGAAACAACCCTGGCAAAGTAGGAGCAACCACAGCTTTGCGCAAGTACGTAATCATCTCTACATGACAATGTAAAAGAATTATTGTTTTCATTTTCTTATGACAAAGAAGTTGAGTTAGGATGACATGAGTTTTGAACTTATTAAATCTTTCGTTAGCGTGGAAGAGGTGAGTCAAAATTTGAGCAATTAATCCAAGTATGGAATTGTTTGCACCCTGATTTAGGCAACTTAATTTAGGTCATGTGACAAATCCACGTAGAAGTTCGATCTTTAGCTAGTAAGTCAGCTACTACAACTTTATTTTCAATTTTTATATTATTTATGTTTTTTTCCTAAAGATGGTATATAGAAGCATATTTAGAGAGCATAAAGCAATACGGTGAGTATATAACTAATATAGTGGATGCATGAATCCTCTTGAGAGGTTGTGAGCACCATTGACTCCCCCATTTCCCGAGCAAATAATTTTTTAAGGATAATCCCACCAAAAATCCTGATATTCCCAAATTTTTATTCATTTTCTATATTAATGACCCAAAAATACCTTCCATCCGAGTTGCCATTAAAAACTTCGGCATGACAATGTGCGTGGCTGTTGAAATGTCCTAGCTACGCTCTTGGTCAACGTGGTAGCGTGCATTCATCATCACATCAAATCTGTTTGCTTTAACGAGAGGTATCTTTAACAGCCATTGTAGATTGAACTTTAACGAGAGGTATCTTTAACTCAATGGTATAAGTTTAGGGTATTAGTGAGACAAAAAAAAATTAGAGTATTGATACGATTTTTTGTGAAATCATCCCTTTTTTGTTTAATGTAAGCAAAGCTATTAAACCTCTTCTAACATAAATGAGACCCATCAAAGACATTTCTTACAAACAATCGAATTATTTTTGTCTGTATCATCCTATAATTAGGTTTCTGATCCACTAAAATTAGGTGGTAAGTTAACATTTTGAAACTTTTATTCTAACATATCTCACACATGCATCTCAACAATCTCTCCCTCATGCATCAGCTTAGTGTTAGCTTTACTCCTCTTTAGCTCAGTTATCCTTCTGTATGATGTGGTCCTAGAAGAGCAACCACAGCTTTGCACAAGTATGTAATCATCTCTACCTGACAAATGTGAATGGATTATATGTTATTTTTTTCTTATGATGAAGAAGTTGAGTTAGGATGAGATGAGTTTTGAACTTACTAAATCTTTCGTTAGTGTGGAAGAGACAAGTCAAAATCTGAGCAATTAATCAAAGCATAGAACTGTTTGCACATAGTGATTTTGGCAACTTAATTTATGTCGCACAACTCCGCTAATAGAACTTTATTTTCACATTTTATATTATCTATGTTTTTTTCCTAGGGAGGGTCTTTAGAAGCAGATTTAGAGAGTATGAAGCAATCGCGGTGAGTATATAAGAGCGGATGCACAAACCCTCTTAACAGGTTGTGCGCATCATTCACTCCCCATTTGCCATGCAAATATTTTTTTTTTAAATAATCCGACAAAAAATCCTAGTATCCCATATTTTTGTTCGTTTTTCCAATGTCCTAACCTTTCCTCAATAACCCAAAAGTACCTTCCATCCGTATGGCCATTAAAAAATTCGACGTGATAGCTAGCATGGCTGTAGAAAATTTGACCTGGCTAAGCTCTTGGTCAATGTGGCAGCGTGCGTCCATTATCACGTCAAATCCGTTTGCCTGATGTTGTCCAAAAAAGCTACCATATCAAAATTTTAACAGCCATTGTCGATTGAAGTTTAATGGAAGGTAATTTTGAAACGCTGGTATAAGTTTGTAGTATTAGTGAGATTAAAAAAAAAAATGGAGCATTTGTATCCCACAAGAAATAGGATTTTTCATGAAATTATCCCTTTTTATTTCATGTAAGCAAAGCTATTAGACCTCTTCTAACAGAAAATCAGACACGTCAAAGACCTTCCCTACAGACAATCAAATTATTTTGGTATGTATTGTCCTATAATTAGGATTGTGGTCCACTAAATTTAGGTGGTAAGTTAACATTTTGAAACTTTTTCCTAACATAACTCACACGTGCATGTCAACAATCTCTTCCTCACATGTCAGCTCAGCATTAAATCTACTCCCCATTAACTCAAGTATCCTTATGCATGAACAAGTTTCCAACTAATTATACAACACCAATTTTCTATTATAAGATTTTTACTAACATCTCAACAATTTCTCCCCATACGTTAATTTAGTGTTAAGTTTGTTCTCTCTTAATTCAAATATATTTCTATGTCAACATGTCTCAACTTGAATCTCCAACGCTTACCTTCATTCTAATCTCTTTCTCCAAGCTAAACCTTCAAGACCTCATTGCTACATCATAATGCCCACTTTCAAACCAAGTGTCTTTGGCTAGGTCAAACCATAAGGCTACTACACCATAACACTCACTTTCATCTAGTCCATTTCATTAGACCAAACGATAAAGCTATTCGGAAACTACCCCGATTGCAAGATCTCTTCCTTGAAATACCGATACACATTAGGAGGAGTCACCAATCAACTATCGACATTATTGGAAGGGCACAGTAAAAATCTTATACGTACCTTCATTCTAGTCTTTCCATGCTAAACCATGAAAACTACCATTGAAACCGCATTACTACTATACCACAACACCCACTTTCAATCAGGTCTCTTTTGTCAAACCAAATCATAAGGCTACTACACAACAACTCTCACTTTTAATCTGGTCTCTTTCATTAGACTGAATCATAAGGCTATCTAAAAACTACATCACAATGCCCACTTCCAATCAAGTCTCTTTTGTCAGACCGAACCATAAGGCTACTACACCACAACGCTCACTTCCAATCTTGTCTATTTCACTAGACCAAACCACAAGGTTGTCCGAAAACTACATTGATTACAAACAACGTCATCATATCACAACCCCCACTTTTAGCCAGCTCTCTTTTGCCAAACCGAGCCATAAGGCTACCGCACCACAACGCTCATTTTCAATCTAGTCTCTATCACCAAACCGAATCATAAGGCTGTTCGAAAACCGTGTTGATCACGAGATTCCTTCCTTGAGGTATTCACCTAATATCGTTACATATTGGGAAGGGTTGCCAATAAAAATATTCGGTCGAATCCACTTTCACTCAAAGTTGTCCCCTTAATTCAGGTATCTTTTTACGTCAATAGGTTTTCAACTAAGTCACATTAAGTCCACGCCACATAAGCACGTGCATCTCAATAGATTAACGACCTTAGATGACAGCCGCCTTTTATAAAATTTAGCAGATTGTTCTCCACCCTAATTCGACATCAGTTTTATTTTTCTAACGAGAAAAATGAACACGCTTATCATTCGATCCGACGTGGATTCCAGGTGACTTTTTATCGAAGTTGCCCCCCCAAATCGCAAAACAGTGCTCCGCCGCAAAGCGGGCTGGGAGCTCCACTAATCGGGAGGGTTTGACCGGTCGCGCTCGCAATTAGTAAAGGGGACGAGGCCTTGGCGAACGGGGAGGGACAAGTGTCAGGGTGGAGAGGACAAGTGTTGAGCGGGAGGGGTGAACGTGGTCGATGGAGCGGACAGCAGACGACGCGAGACCGACCGTCCCTCGCGGGTTGAACCCCCTCCCCTCCTCTTATCTAATTCCATAATTATACCCACTAATTAACCCAAAAATATTTTATTTACTTATTGCATGTATGCATGTATATTGATTACTTGGAGTTTCTTTCTTTTTTTTATTTAACACGCTTTTTTTAATTTTCTTTTTAAACGAGGAAAAAGTGGGGGTTATCGCTTTAAAGAGCCCCACCTAAATAAAATAACAGCTTCTTTTCTTTCTGGGTTCGGTTTCTTCTGCTACTGCCTGCTGCTTTCTCGGTCTTGGTCTCGCACGAGAGCCGTTTTTGCTTCTTCTTCTTCTCTTCCGTTCCCAGCTGCTCCCGATCTCCGGCATTTACTAGTTTTCCAGTAAGTCTGTGAATTTTTTTCGTCTTTTTTTATATAAAAATGGGGAACTTTTTTTAGGGGGGGATTAATTATTTTTTTGGGCTGGCATTTTTGGGCGTGGGAGTCACGAGTAAAATGTAGCAACAGTAGAGGATAAAGTGGCATTTTCTGAGGAGGGGGGTTGGAGAAATACGTGGGGGATTTTTCTGTTTCTCCTACCTACTCAAATTAAAGAGAGAGACGGAGAGAGAGAGAGAGAGAGAAGCCCTTCTTCTTCAGCTCCCCTCCCTTTCTTGTCTTCATCAGTTTGCTTCCCGGTGTGTCCTTCGCCGGAATTAGTGACGACCCATTTCGTTTTTTCCTCTGAATTTTCTCTTTTCTGGGGGCGTTTCAGGGGGGTTCTTCTTGATCTTGAGGAGGTGATTCTGGAGGTGATTCTGGAGCAGATCAGCTCAGCTCTTTCGGCCCCCGCTGGTGTCTTGTCTGTAAAAAGCTTCGGTTCGTGATCTTGTTCTTACCCTTTCATGGTGGACTCGTAGATTCTGCAGCTTAGTTGCTCGGTTCCCGAGAAGCTGAATTTGACTGCAGAAACTTCGAACGGCTTACCTGAAACTGTGGATTATATGGAGGACCCGGGGGGGAAGGACCTCGGAGCTCAGAGCTCGTGGATCCCCGCGACCCCGGCCAAGCCCATTTTGCCGCGGCCGGGGCCGGTCTGCGCGGAGGCGCGAGAGCCCGAGGCGAACGGCGAGGACTCGTCGGAATCGGACGAATTCCCGCCCGGTTTCGCCCCGATTTGGCGGGCCGGCGGGGCCGGTCCATCCAGCAGCTCGGGCCGTGGCCGTGGCAGCGGCGGTGGCGGCGGCGGTGGCGCGGAGACCAAGGGGGGAGGCCTCGACGATCTGGCGGCCGCCGGCTTCTACGGCCAGGATGAGACCGCTGGGATGTGGCCGAATCTGTCGGTCTCGGCTGGCCTCGGGGTGGAGAGCGGTCACTTCCAGGGCCTGTTGGCACTGGTGGATGCTGCGGCCATGGGAGGGCCGCCGGACGAACGCCCGAGGAGTTCGTTCATCTCCTTCTCCGATCCACACGGAAGCGGTCCGTGGCCGTCCCCGAGCCGCGCGGACTTCAGGGCCGCCAAGCCCGATCCTCCACACCGTCCATGGGTCGATGGAAGCCACTGGGCAAGTTTTCCGGGTGAGTTCGGACTGATCTTCTTTGGGACTCGCGCGTCGCTTCTTTTTCAACTGCCTTAAACTGACACGACATGACACGTCGTCATAATTTGATCTACATGTCAGTGTAACTGACTAAGCCCGACGAATCATGTGGACCCACGTCGGCGCCTGGATCCACTTGCATATGTGCACGTGGATCCATAGGCCCGCTGTGATCCGTCTATTTTTTATGTAATTTTTTTTTTATGATCAATCAAAATTCGACTTTATTTTATATTCGATTGGTCGGTATACACCACGTCATCACTTGACACGTGAGTCTTGGTCAAATATTTGATACGGTCGAACCTTTTAGAATTTCACATAAGTTTTAGGTATTCAATATAAAATATCACTCGGGCCCACCAACACAGGGTCCCCCAAATCAAAACCTTTATCGATTAAAAGGTGTATTAATATATTAATTAATCGAAATTTGACTTTTTCTGTTGTTTAACAATTACCTTAATATCTCGTCGTCCTATGGCTTATCCACTAAAATGCTATAACTACGCCATGCTTAACTTTTTGGGTCGTTTCTGGTACGCCTATAGGCTATAACCCCGCCATACTTCTTAACTTATAATATATTTATGTTACCCAGTTCACATGGTACAGTGAAAACATATCCAAGCTAAAGAAAATATAAGTGACAAGAGCTGATGCAAAGAAATGAGTGATTCATCTTGACCGTGTATGAGGATGTCGGACTCGAGAAGGTAGAGATTAGTAGTTAGCACGGCGATGACTGAGAAGGACGCGAATATGGAGTTGTGCGGTACTGAAGATGTTTCACAACCGCAATATAGTCCTTTCACATGCACTTGCATATTAGTCGGATTGCATCATCTCCATTGATTGCTCGATCTGAAACTTATGTATTGCCGTGTTGTGCAGATGGGCTCACAAATGCTCAAATACACGCATACGACCTGAACTTGCCACCCACGGCGACTGAAGATGCAATGTCGAAAGGATCGATCCATTTTGCGCCGATTACCCCGGAAAAGGCTCTTGGAGCGGAAAAGAGAATTGCTTCTCAAATGCCCAGCATATGCATGTATGAGAGGCGGAGGCTTGAGCATGACATGGATGAGGTGGACAGAGATGTCACCAAGAGGCTTGGACCTGAGAATGGTCAACAAGATAAAGAGCTCCAAGAGCCGGTGATGGGGTCGCCATCTTCTGCTGTTTCCACATTCATGGAGAATCACGACCCTGAGAAGGGAGACGCCCAGATCATGAACAAAACTCCACAACAGAAGTCAAGAAGGAAAAAACACAGGCCAAAGGTAGTGAAAGAGGTAAAGCCGAAAAGGACTCCAAGGTCTACGGCTTCAAAGCCTGCTGATGGGGAAAAGACCACGGTTAAGAGAAAATACGTGAGGAGAAAAGGAGTTGAGAAAACACCAGCTTTACCCAAGGAAGGGGCTGAGAACTCCTCCGTTGATCCAAAAGTATGCCAGCCACCCAAAAAGTCCTGTAGGAAGGCCTTGAACTTTGACATCGAAGAACAGCCAATGGAGAGGACACTTCACGCGTCAGCGTCTGTTTCAGAATCACTAGCACAAGATCTCCAAGAAACTAGAAGCGTTCAGCAGAACGTAAGGGAGCAGCTTGCCCAAGAATTTGAGGTCTTTCTAGAAAACAGAAACAAAAGTGAGCTTGACTGCAGCACAGATCCAAAGAAGAAAGACTACATTTCAACAACCGAACAGGGCATGGTAGATATGAGTTTTGTCCAAGATAACCATAATCCAGAGCACTCAGATGCTGGTTATGCAAGGAGGATCCTCAACAAGAAAGGCCGATTGACCAGCAACAGTGGATGCGAAACCATTGCACAGGTTATCCCAAGAGCCTATCCAGAAACATGGGGAAAAGTTCAGGAGGCTTCCTACTACAGCGAGGGCACAACTTTGGTGGGGGAATACGAAGCACAATGTAAGAGGAAATTAGATAATTGTGAACTTTCAAATTTCGGCAGCACAAATTTTGTCGGAGCCCAATACAACAGCTTAGAAGCATACATGGCAACATCTTGGGTCCACTTCCCGGTGATACATAAGAGGAAAAGAACGGAGAAGGTGCAGCAAAATACGGGGACAGCTCATGCTTCCACAGCTAAAGTTACTGACTGGAGCACTCCACCCCAACTCAATTCCTTTTATACAGCTACAACTAGAGAGTTAGGAGCAGAACTCGAGAATAGCCAACATAGTGTTGGATGTCTCCTAGAAATTAATCAAAGAAACAAGACGACCAAAAAGAGATCCAGGGCTCCAACTCGGGTACGAGATTTTGCCTCATTAATCAGGCTCCTACCAGATGATTCCCACAAACAAGCAGAATATAGCTACTCACAGAAATCGCACTCTTGCATAGAAGCCCTTCTAGAGGAGATACAATCGACACTGTCAAGAAAGAAGCGGACTAAGAAGAGACTCTCTCTTGTTACTTCAGCCTATGGCAGTGCATTGCAAATGCATGGACCACTTATCATGCACAATAACCAAAGCACTCTTAACAGATCATCAGGTACCTAAGCAAAAAGTCACCCATCCTTTGGGTTGGCTGGTCCAATCATGTTCAAGAGACCCTAATCTATAAACTGATTGATTTCTTATTTCTTGCAGGGGCTCAAACAGAGTTATTGTGGAGACAAATGACCTCTTTAGATGCGATCATCAAACAATTGGAGCACTTAGATATCAACAGAGAGACGGACGGAATTCAAAATTCATTAGCATCGTATGAAATGACGAATCACGAGCACAATGCACTTGTTCTCTATAAGAGGGATGGGACCGTCGTGCCTTTCGACAATTCATTTGGTCCAATGAAGAAACGACGCCCACGACCAAAAGTTGACCTTGATGGAGAAACCAGCCGAGTGTGGAAGCTTCTTTTGGAAAATATAAATAGTGAAGGTATTGATGGAACAGATGAAGAGAAGGCAAGATGGTGGGAGGAAGAACGGAGAGTCTTCCAAGGGCGTGCAGACTCATTTATAGCACGTATGCATCTTGTTCAAGGTATGTATCTATATTCAAAGGATCCATGTGACCCCCAAAAACCAATCTGCCCATTAGGTGGATAATGATCTAGTCCACAGTACTACCAAAATTTAAGATAGCTGATTAAGTTGTTCCTCATCAAAGCCCAACTAATCTATTTCCCCAACTGCCTTGTGAGAGAGAAACAGAGAGCATTATTCACGTTAGAGCACAAATGGAACTTACCCCTACTGGATCCCCTCATTCCGTGCTGACCTGAGCCATGCTGACCTGAGCCATGCGATTAACATGGACCAGGTCTATGACTTGCTAAGCTTCAAAAGCGCCAAGAGATTTCTCCAATGACCTTTTAGATTAAGTGATGACAATACCTACTAAACCCTTTGCTAAATGACACTAAGTGGGAGAATTCGAGAGGATATCAGAGAAGTTGCAAATTCTCTGATAAAGCAGTTTAAGCACGAGTGTTGACTGTAGAAATCACAGTTACCTGTCAAGTAATAGAAGCGGTGCAGCAAATAAGGATTACAAACAGACTATATAAAAAGTTTCCCTTAAAGCAATTGTAATAATTATTCACCAAGTCCATACAAAATTCAAAGTGCTGATACTAACACATGTCGTTCAAGAAGTTCACTGCGCTTATGTGACAGCTCACATGTCGTTCAAGAAGTTCACTGCACCTATGTGACAGCCCTCAGCCATTACTTATCGACTTCACCAAACTGCTTAAAGAAGATAAACGTGATGTATCTCTGCAGGTGACAGACGCTTTTCTCCATGGAAAGGATCAGTGGTTGATTCAGTTGTAGGAGTTTTTCTAACTCAAAACGTATCAGACCATCTGTCTAGGTAAATTGGCATTTTTCTGATACAATATACTTGACATCTTCCTATCTTTCACTGAGAAGGATTCTCTCTCCCATTTTCTTGCTTTTGCAGTTCAGCATTCATGTCACTGGCATCACGTTTTCCCCAAAAACCAATCCCCAAAATGTGCTCTGATGAAGGAGCTGCAATAATTATCAATGAACCAGACACAGACATCTTGGAGATGGAGTACCCCTTGAGTGAAAAAGATCTGAACGAAACAGTGTGTGGCCAGAGCTCAATCACTAACAATGAATATGAGAAGAATGAAACAAAAGAGGTTGTCAACAGTGATAATTTTGTCAGAAGCATACCTTGTAGCATTAGAATAGCAGATGAGCCAAAATGCCAGATGTCAAATTCAAGTACAAGTGTAACAGAGAAGTTCTCTTCTTTCATTGAAGATATTTCAACTGCTGAAATAACCCAAATAGATGAGGGTCATATCAAAGGAGATGGGAAAGCAGAAAGTTCGTCTCCAAATTCAGTAATATCATCTCAAAGTTCTGTGGACTCGCCACCACCTCAGGCTGCTGAAAGGACAGGATCAAGTTCAGATGTTTTGATGAATACTTTTTTCAAAACTGACAGCTTGGAAGGTTTACAGTCATTTATGCAGCTATTGGATATGGCTGGCTCAAATGTTCCACTAGAGGCGTCTGTTCGTGAAATTGAAGATGTGTCAGTTAACAAGAACATGGAGAATGTAGTGAGTAAATCCAGTGAGATGGAGGATGGTGAGGAAACGCCGCAAACAGACACTTCATGTAGAAGATCTGCCTCAAATTTCACCAGCTGTCTGGGATTTTCAGAAGTTGAGTGCCCAGAAAAGGTCATACAAGAAACCAACTCTTCTGAGAGTTCCAAAAATGAGGAGCAAATTATCCAGGATGAAGCAGCAATAAGTTTTGCTATAACAGACAGTAAGACAACAGAGATTTGTGAAGAAATGCGTGAGCATTCAGTCAAGAATAATCAACCATGCAACAGCTGTCTAGGAGATAGGCCTGCTATGGACCGTGAGATTGTACCTGAAGCAGCGTGTCAAGGGGAAACCAGTAAAATACAGACAAATGTATACTTCTCAGAACTTTCAGGGGGAAAAGAAAGCACAGGCACAAGGGACATTTCAAAAAGTGCTGATCAAGAATCTGCAGATGCACACCCTTCTAAGCATGGTCTTTCGCTAACTGACGAATCAAACAAGATGAATATAAGAAACACGAAAGGAAAGAGTCGAGGTGCTGGTAAGGAGAAAAAAGAAGATTTCGACTGGGATAGCTTAAGAAGACAGGCAGAATCCAAAGGAAGGAAAGGAGTAAGGACACCAAACACAATGGACTCTGTGGACTGGGAAGCTGTCAGATGTGCAGATGCCAATGAAATTGCTGATGCCATCAAGGAACGAGGAATGAATAATGTACTTGCGGGAAGAATCAAGGTACTACACAAACCATTAGTTAAATTACCATTAGTTACACGAAGGAGGCTTCATATGATATCATGAGCCTGGGCAATGTGCAGGATTTCCTCAATCGGCTTGCGAGAGAACATGGAAGCGTTGATCTAGAATGGCTCAGGGATGTTCCACCTGACAAAGCAAAGTATGGTCTAAAACACTTCTGGTTTCATTTGCACATCATGGCAAAATGCATTCATAGACAAGTGTCTTTCTATCGAAGTCAAATGCTTGTTATCTTTTATCATAAACGTGAGTTTCATATGTTTTCCCCAGTAACTGTTATTATAAAGGTACTCTGATGTAAGGCAATGTCGGTTCTTCAGTCATACAAATGGAACTGTCTTTAATCCTCACATCTGGCTTGGGTTTTGTAGAGAATTTCTGCTCAGCATGAGAGGCTTGGGGTTGAAGAGCGTCGAGTGTGTGCGGCTTTTAACACTCCACCACCTTGCTTTTCCAGTAAGTTTAAGCCATAACCAGATAATTCGTCATTGTTTTGACAGATGATGTCAGCTAGCTGCCATTGTGAACAGGTAGACACAAATGTTGGACGAATAGCTGTAAGGCTTGGATGGGTACCACTGCAACCATTGCCCGAGTCACTTCAATTGCATCTCTTAGAACTGTATGTATCATCCAGCCACTTATTAACCGATTTGACAAAACTGCTATGCACATACTAATCTATGGGTTTGTACAGCTATCCTGTCTTGGAATCTATTCAACAATATCTATGGCCAAGATTGTGCAAGCTCGATCAGAGAACATTGTAAGGATACTATTTCCTAATTTGGTGCACAGTACCTACTCTAGATGGAATTTACAACAATCAGTAAAGTAACAAAATCTTTGCATGCAGGTATGAGCTGCATTACCAGATGATAACATTTGGAAAGGTATGATATTATTCAGTTCCAGGTTCTCTTTTTTGTTCTCTCCTTTTATGCCACTCCGGATTAAGTATTCAGTTACAGTACCCATGGCAGTTCAGAATGATCAACAGATGTGAAATTAATGCAGGTGTTCTGCACAAAAAGCAAGCCAAATTGCAATGCCTGTCCTATGAGGGGAGAATGCAGACACTTTGCAAGTGCTTTTGCAAGGTATCATCATCTCCAGCAATTATGTTCCTGTCCTGTGTGAACACAGCCATATTGAAGTTCCACACAAACAGGACCGCTACTTCCAAAATAACTTTGTTTTAGATGCATAAAATTTAAAGCTGAAAAGTATGGCCTAGGCAAAAAGTACAGCAATAGATGCACCTACTTAGTTTAAGGAAGATGTTAATTCTAGAAAATGTAACTTTCCACATCCAATTATAACTTCTTTTTTTTGGGTGGGGGGGGTGCACAATTCTAATTAGTTGAGGACCAATTATCGTTTTCTTTTCTTGTGATGATGATACTTCAATAGCAATAGGTAGAATGAATGTCATTATCACAGTGCTGCAAATAGTACCAGAGAAGAACACATGTTTTTCTGTATATTGAGCACTCATATTTTGTGCAGTGCAAGGCTTGCTTTACCCGGGCCGGAGGAAAAGAGCATAGTGAGTGCAATGGGAAGAAATATAGCCAGCCAAAACATTGGCGAGACATTGCCTCTGTCTTTACCACTGGCAAAGGAGAACTTAGAAGAACAGCAAGAAGCAAGACCCGGAGCAACTAACTGTCAACCTATTATAGAGGAACCTGCAACCCCAGAACCAGACTGCACTCAGATAGCAGAAAATGACATGGAGGATATGTTTTCAGATGATTTCAACGACATTCCTACGATCAAACTTAACATGGAAGAGTTCACCCAGAATTTACAGAAGTACATGCAGCACAACATGGACCTTCAAGAAGATGACATGTCAAAAGCTTTAGTTGCTTTAACCCCAGAAGCTGCCTCCATTCCTGTGCCTAAGCTTAAAAATGTGAGCCGGCTACGGACAGAGCACCTAGTGTAAGTCTAAACTTCTTGACCACTCAAGTGACTAACATATGATTCTCATTCTTTGAATGTAATAAAACCTTCCATGGTGGCGAGACATTTTAGTAGACAATGATAATGGCATTTTCTATTTCTGCCCTATAATCTTTCCAAATCAATTCAACCTATTTCAAATAACTGTCAGATATGATATTCCATGAGACCTAGACCAGCCAAGGACATCAAAGTATAAGAGAAAACAAGAGTCTTGATGAGGATAGCCTTAGATCCAGATGGAAGAAAAGTCTCAATTTACTATTGCATCAAGTGAAACTTATATAGGAGTCAAATGGTTCTCTACAATCTTATAGTTTTTGTTTACTGTCTTGCAGGTATGAAATACCAGAGGGACACCCTCTTATGAATGGGGTCAGTTAAAATTGCATCGTCTTGGAAATATAACAATGTGCATTTACTTTGTGTTAATGTCATTTTCCCATATGCAGCTGGACAAGCTAGAAGCAGATGATCCATCCAAATACCTCCTTGCAATATGGACACCAGGTGAGTAAAAATAATAAACAAGCTTAAAGAGTTCAAGTCCATGACATTTTTATGGCTGTTTGCAGTGATATCAACAATAAAAAATAGAAAATTTTGGGCCAAGTTGACTCTAGTGTATTTGTTTGGGTGTTTGAAATGGTTTCATAATCAGGTGAAACAGCTTCTTCTGTTCAACCACCTGAACATAGGTGCGATTCCCAAGAGTTTGGCACGCTTTGCAATGAAATAACTTGTGTCTCGTGTAACAGTATAAGAGAAGCAAATTCACAGACTGTTCGTGGGACATTTCTGGTTAGAATAGCCATAATCTCAGTATCTATTCTGTACATAGCAGTATCTCAGTTAATGAAATCCATCTGATTGGAGTATTCCTGATTAAGCAGATACCATGCCGTACGGCAATGAGGGGGAGTTTTCCGCTAAATGGCACATATTTTCAAGTTAACGAGGTCAATTATGCTCCGATGTCTACATTACTGAACACCTTCCCTTAAGGTCATGCTAACAGTGACTGCTATAACGCAGGTATTTGCTGACCATGAGACAAGTATAAATCCTATAGATGTTCCTAGGAGTTTGTTGTGGAAACTTCAAAGGAGGACTGTGTACTTTGGAACCTCTATACCAACAATATTCAAGGGTAAACAATGAAAAACAATTGCTGAGTACCACAATGTTTTAATGGCTTCTAAAAGCTGGTCTTTGTATTATAGGTTTGTCAACAGAAGGCATTCAGCACTGCTTCTGGAGAGGTATGTAAATGGCCAATCCACTTTTTACGATATTGTGCTAATTATTATATTTAATTAACTGCTTTCTTGGATTTTTAATGAATAAGCAGAACTCTCAGATTTAGGAAGAAAAGAGTGCACTTATTTTTGCTTCAATCTTAAAGGCATCTGAAATCAGTAGACCAAAGAAGTCAGTTTTACATAAGGCAATTAGCGGCAGGGCCCACAAGACTCTGAATAGTGTCTGACTAATCAGGCCAAAGCATGACTAGCAATGGTTTCTGATGGCTAGCTGACAATATTTTCTATTTCTACTATAATAGGTGAAAGGCAACAATATGCATCATAGTCTCTACAAAGAATTATATGATCATTATCATGGATGATTCTATATTCACACAGTCAAGTATCACTTTAAGTGATCTGAAGACCTGATCCTGACAGGGGTTAGGAATGCCATCCTCTAAACCTCCGATTCCCCACTCACCCTGCATCCCCATCCCCATCTTTGCAGTCATATCTCCTTGCGCCTCCATTATAGTATACCTTGACTTAGTAAGCTCCTTTGGAACTCATGCCCAGTTTCAATATTTTAGATGCTTTAGACATCCAATAAAAATCTAAGAAAAAATTGCCAGTGTTGGCTATATAATAGTTAGTAAGTGTGACAACTTGAGTTCTCATCCTTTCAAATCAGCTTCAATATTTAAGATGCTTTAGACATCTAATAAAACTCTCAGAAAAAATTGTCAGCGTTGTCTATATAATTGTTAGTAAATGTGACAACTTGAGTTCTCATCTTTTCAGATCATGTACTACCTATGAAATGGAGTCATATACACGATAAACTGGCTGCCCATTTGACATTAGCAGTGTCTTCAACAAGGGCTTCCTAAAGCCTTGTGAAGGATTCGTGAAGCATTTAGTCTGTTAAATCTTTCTAAGTGCTTCATTTCCAAATGTCTCTCTTCCAGAGAATCTAGGTCTACATAGGTTTAGTGTCTATTTAATGTTTCTTACGCAGCCAACAAAGAACATATGAGAAGAAAATCAACGTTGAAACATGATGCAATACAGAATCATGACAATGCCCAGTAGGATGGCTGAAAAAGTGATCCTCTCTATAAGTGGAAAAAGTCTAGAAGATGCTCAATCAGCTCTGGAATGTCGAGCATCTGTGGCAATAAATATGTCTTGGAAAATGGATATATCAAGAATGACACGAGCTCTCATGTCCTCAAATAAATTGACTGGAGTTCCTTCACTCCAGACGAAATTATGCATCCTAAGGGGTTGGAGCTGCCTAGACCAGAGATTCTTTACTTCGTAATATATCCAAGGCAAATAGTGCATACTGACAAAATACTTCGTAGGCATAAACGTCTCGTTCTATGAGCATCTTCCATGCAATCACGTGCATTGGAAGAAAATGCTACAATAGCAATTAACTATTGTGCTGACAAGGAATTTGCAATTTGCAGGATTTGTTTGTGTGCGGGGATTTGATAGGAAAACACGGGCACCCCGTCCATTGATGGCCAGGCTGCACTTTCCGGCTAGTAAGTTACCTAAGAACAAAGGTAAGAAGGACGATGGTCAATAATGCACACTATATCGGGTGCCAGCAAGAGCAGATCAATAACCATGTCAGGCAAAGCATTTGAGGAACCGTGCCTTGGATAGCGACTTCCGGCAACTGTGCGAACCATGGCCAGAAGTTCCGCAAAGCAGAGATTTTAGGGATTAATGAGGTTGTTGTAGTTACTCATCTCGTGCTCGGGTTTGAGCCATTCTTTCATGTCAGTATACAACTCTGGAAGCTTTGGACTATGGAAGATTTTTCACAGGGCTTTATGCAAAAGCG
The DNA here is from genome assembly GCA_014182715.1 of Eucalyptus cloeziana. Classification (NCBI taxonomy): domain Eukaryota; kingdom Viridiplantae; phylum Streptophyta; class Magnoliopsida; order Myrtales; family Myrtaceae; genus Eucalyptus; species Eucalyptus cloeziana. The sequence continues at coordinate 21,438,810 of CM024634.1, forward strand.
GGGAGATAGTTTTAAGCTATAGAATTCCAGCTACAGTGTACAGAAGCATTTCTTGAGAGAGAAGCTGGCGGCTTGTACTTTCAAAGGCTGTGAGGTCCATTTAGGAAGTATCCCATCACACATCTCTTCATCCTCTTCACATGAAAGCTCCTTTACTCATCATATATTATCACGAGAATGGTGAAAGAAATTCAAAAAAAAAAAAAAAAAAAAAAAAAGGTAGAAGTATATACCCTCAAACAAGTACGCAGGGGACAATTTGTGCGGGGTAAAAAGGCTGGTAAGAAATTCGTCACTTACAATTCCCGTCTAGCAAAAGCCTCGCCCTGGATGCGTGCTTACTGATTAAAAGCCCATCTTCATCATTGCCGTATGCACTTGTGCCTGCTTTTCGGAAGCCTCTGCGAACAAAACACACATCAGAATACACTCATAACCCTACATTTCCTACACTAACATGAAGTAGGATGTCACAGTGAGCGCACGAGTTTTTCATAAGCTGGGAGTACGCTGCGGTGCCTTCGCCATTTACCCCCACTGGCATTGCACAACTACTAGGAGTAATTAGACCCAAGATATAAGAAACATAGTAGGAGTTTAGAATTTTTTTTTTTCTATCACACAACTAGATCTTCTCATGTGCCTTTCGTCGAATGCCCTCGAAGAAGAAAAATATCAGCAACAGAATAGAATCTCACTATGAATATCCGGACCGTGTACTTATCTTACCGAGGGAAACATTGAGACACGGCGTAATGTCTACACTGCAAACACAAATTAGAAAACCCAAGCCTGTCCAAACAATCAGACAAATAAAACTAGAAGCCGCCTCAATATGGATGAATCATCCATATGGCCTATAAACAATCTGGATGAACTATCTTCATCCAACCAATTCACCTGGAGAAAAATGCCAGATCCTAACATGAATCGACATCGACCGAGTACCGGTAGATCTTGCGTGTCATAGATCGATCCAGAGCATAGTCATGGCCGCGTGACAGACATTATAGAACGGCGGAAATCAGTCGCGCGACGAGGCGAAACAAGCAGGAAAGAAGAATCCAGGCATTTGACACAACCTCGATTTCGCGATTAAGCTCCCGATCTCGACACGAATCGAATCGCCCCGAGCCGAGACGGATCGGTTCGACCCGACAATCGAACGAACAGTCGAATCCGAGCGCGCGCAAGATCGCAGATTCGGAAGCTTACCGGATCCGGAAGACGAATCGCGGCGCCGGCGCCGGATGGAGGAACCGCTCGCCGGAAGAGGCGACGGGAGGCGGCGCGCTCCGCGATGTTTCTCCCATTTTTCCGATCTCTTTCCCGCCTCCTTCGTCTCTTCTGAGGAGGCTTGGGGCTTGAGAGAGCTTTTTCCCTAGTGTTTTTTGGTTTTTCGCGGCCGGGCGCGCTCGAAATGGCGCGAAACGGGAATCCGGGGCTTTAACTACGGCGCCCCGAATTTTTTTTTTTTTTTTTTTTTTTTAGCGCTTTACCGAGCAGGGCGTGCTGAAAGTGAGAGAGGGGAGATACGGGCTTTGAAATTGCTTTCAAATATTATGAATAATTTACAAGTGAGGCTCTCTATATTTTTGCAGGAAAATGAATTATTTTGAAATTATTTTCTGAAAATGATCGCTTGTGTTATTTAAAAAAAAAATTGAATTGATTGAATATGTATTTATCTTTTATAAAAGTATTTAAACATAAAGTGTTGTCAATGAATAAAATATTTTTTATTAATTAATTATTTGATCTATATAAACGATCGTTTTTAGGAAATTATTTTACAGATCATTCATTATCCACGAAAACAAATGAAGCATTTAAAATAAGCGAATCAATCATTGGGATTTGCCCTAATGACCACTCTTCCAATATGTAAGGGGGAGGTGGGAGGTTCGAATCCCCACTTTCTCGAGGGCTAAAGTGGAGATGATATAGTTTCAGGTGTGGGTTTTAACTTCCACGTCCTGCAAGAAGACAATGCAAAAGTCTAAGAGTGAGAGTTAAAATAGGAATAAAGTAGAAACGACAAAAAAAAAATGAATCATGCTTCACCATTAATTCCCTTTCTTTGATGGATGGGTACATTGAAGTTGGACGGCCTCTTTTTTTTTTTTTCCCATTATATATCTTACCAGAAAAAGTATTTCTCAAAATAGTTCTCTCTCAAGATGATTTTTTTTTCCAAATCAGACTAATCTTATATTTAAAACACGTATATACAAAATTTCCACGAATTGCGTCAACCTCATGTCTTGATAGCTATACAGCTCTTGCCAGTCGAGGGGGAGCGTAGTTAATTTAGCCAACCGACCCTTTTTCTAGACTAATCTTATATTGAAAAAACATATAAATTGGCTTAAGAACATGTATTGAAACTAGTTTTTTAATAAGTCTGTTTTATTGCAAGCTAAAGTATAATTTAACAAGACCCTCCCCCTCCCTCTCCCGCTCCCTCTTCCTCCCTTTCTCGACTTTAGCCTCTTTTTTTCTCTTTAACTTTTGGAAAAGAGGGATTTGACCTAAATCTCTCCCTCCCCTCCCTCATTGTTTTTACGTTTATTTCCTCTTGTTTCTTTCCTTAGATTTAGTTTGTTCCGGAAGCTTTGCTATCCTAATATTTTGTTTGTGAGTTTTTCTCTCCAATCTAATTTTAGATTTGGGAGTTTTAATAAATAAGCATTCCTCCTTTAGTTTTAATGGTGTTCACCGTAATTTTGGTGCAAAACCCGTGCTCATCCAACTTGTTATTGTTAAAAGCTTTTATGTTTCGCACTTGGCAGAGGATTTGCTCCCACGGTGTCGAATATGAGCTCATTTAACATGTTTATGTTTTCTCTGTGCGATGATCATGTTAGGGTTGCCGAACCTAGATGCATACCACGCCAAAGGTAAAGCTATAACCACAATTAAAGATCTCAATGTGTGATCGTCGCAAATGATGACGTGTGATTCGATAATTGACCACTGATCATTTTGCTTTAATGCAATCACATATTTGTTTATGAATGATGAGAATATGATTATCTTTAGCAATGCTCTAATGATATACCTTGATTTCCTAGTTTGTACTAGAGCTCTACGGGCCGGCCTTGTTATGGCGACCTTTAAAATTTCCATAGATATTTTCATGTATTATTTTAACAATAAATGAAAATTTCTTTTGAATAAAAAAGAGAGTAAAACTTAACAAAATATATGACAAATACTGTTTCTTAGGCAGAATATATATATTTACAATTTTAGACATAATGATATCTTGATCAAATGAAATTGCACTCAAAGTATCAAATGAAATACAAAATATCACAAATAAATTAAATATCGAATGATAAAAAGGTACATATCCTATTTTACGTCGTTTTCTATCGAAATTAAAGTAGTTCATTGTGTTAGTTTGTTCCCGGTGCTAAAGCTTGAGTTTTTTTTATTTCCTTTTTCGTTCGAAAAGGTTAGGCTTTTCTTGGATTTTGCCAATAAGAACGTGACTTGTGTTTTCGAATTGACGAACTCAACACTCCAACCTCCAACTCAGCATACCAATTATTAAATCTAATCAAAGGAAAATCTTGGATTGGAAAAAAAAAAAAGTACAAAGGCGATACTGGTTTTGAGGTACGAATACATGTACCATGGGCGTCATTATATCTTAAAAAAACCTGTAAAATTTAAAGTTGTTGAGATTATATATATAACCAATACTCGTTAAAATAACTGGGACGATTATTATATAAAGGAGAAGATTGTAACTAATTATCCAATTTTAGATGATCGCGTTTAAGATTCAATTAATTAACTAATAATCATGCTAATTTTGGTGTTACGAATAAAAATTAAAACAATATAAATTTACCAATTATGAAGATATGATAGGTTCTTGTACAGGTTATTCGCATATTTATTGATGATCTATGCATCGTCATGTCTGATATATAATTAATAAATAAATAAAAATACGTACTTATATTGAGATAATTAACCAATGATTATTAACTAATAATATTGTAGTAAATATGTCAATGACAGAATTACATAATAATCTTAACTATACTATTATCTTTTTTTATTTATAATTAACATTATCTTACATCAATAGAGGAAACGATATGTAACATATGACTATTTCGAGATTAATTGATGTTGTTGCCATCATGAGTGAGCGATTTCAGATTCCATACAAGTTATATCAAAGACCTACCCCCTACCCACTAGAACAGGTTTATTATGTTTTTGAACCTAGAACTTACCATTCTTGGAACTTGGAATCTACTTTATCACATGTTCCAAAGTCAATTTCAGGTTATATCTTTATTATTAATTAAATAATTACAATGAATCATTATTTTTAACCCATAAATTTGTACATATGTGATAAATTTATCAAAAAATAATTTTTTTGACCGCTCAAACTGGTACATTTTTAACAGATTTATTCCAAATCGGTACACTTGTGACAAATTTACCCTATATTAGTTTCCTTTGAATTTTATTATCAAATTGTAACGTTAGATGATATGTAACAGTTGATTAGTGTACTAATTTGGGATTTTACTCTCCATTTATACAATTGTACCAGTTTTGTATTTTTCGTGGTATTATTCCAATTTAATGAAATGTATATTTATGACAAATGCACTAGTTTATGGTTTTCGGAGTTAAAAAAAATTAGTTTTTGATAAATTTATTTCATGTGTACCAATTTAGGGTTTGTTGTGGTCATTTAAGATAAATTTGTCATAGGTGTACTAGTTCAGAGATTTTTGTGGTAAAAAAAAATTAGTTTTTGGTAAATTTATTACATGTATATCAATTTGGAATTTTTCGTGATATTAAGCATTACTTTTAATGACCACAATTTGCTGCTACAATCCACTAACTAGAACTTATTTTTAAACACATGAAGCATAAAAAAATTAATAATGTAAAAGTCTTAGCCAATTACCGTAGAATTGGAAACATATATTGAGAAAAACACAAAAACTTATTTCATGTTTTAGGTTCCAGGTTTCATCTACCTAGATCCCATAACATATCCAGTGAATTAGTTTTCCTAATGTTTTGAACCTATAACCTACCTTGCATATCTTGGAACCTAGAACTGGACAAGTTCACTTTGATCCAAATTTATTTATTTTTTTGTTCCAAATCTTATCCCGAAACCATACCACTCCTAATCACCATAATAAGCATTACACGACCCTATTGTCCATGGCTATTGCAACTGTTGTTAAAAACCCGCGATGTAATGTCAATGTTAAAATTATGACTATTGAAAAAAAAAAAATATAAATGTTACAATCAAACTTTATCAGAAAGTCATTTAACACTTTCACCATCACGAATGTTCTTTTGAATATTTTAGGATGTGTTTATTTTGCGAAAAAAATAAATTATAAAAAAATGATCGTTTATATCATTTACAAAAATGAACGAACAGAAAAAATTTCATCACCAAAGAAAACATCTAGGTGTAAATTATTATCGGTAATGAAAATATTCTTTATTGATAAATTATATTAAGTGATATAAATGATCATTTATAGTAAAATAATTTTTAAATTACTTATTTTCTTCAAAACAAACAAAGCTTTAGGGTATGTATATTCCATGGAAAATTAATGATTTGCGAGATATTTTCCCGAAAATGATTGATGAATTAACAAGAAATATTTTCCTTGCTCGCAAAAGTGTTAAAAATGATTTTTGAAATATTTTCTAGAAATAATTATTTGCATAGCTTACAAAATGTATTGATGTAAATTGTCTTTGATAATAAAAATAATTTTCATTGGATAATTATCTCAAGCGGCACGAGCTATCATAATATATTTTTAAAATTATTAATTTTTCGTAAAATGAATAGAATGTTAGGGTGCGTTTGGTAGGGGTGAGCATAGTCCAGGTTGGGTGGATCCACCCCTAACCCTAGGACCAACATGCACAATACTGATCCTTAATTTTTGGGACCGATGGCCGATCCTATTGAGCTTAGGACCGAGGACCGGACCGACCCAATGGGTTCGATTCGGTTCCAGGGTCAACCCGAGACTAATCGATAATTTTTTATTTCATTTTTTGTACTCCTTAAAAAAATAATTGAGGACCGAACTGACCCAATGGGTTCAGTTTGGTTTCAAAGTCAATCAAGACCAATTAATAATTTTTTATTTCATTTTTTATACTCCTTAAAAAAGTGATTGAGGACCGAACTGACCCAATGGGTTCCATCCGGTTTTAAGGTCAACCTAATATCAACTAATAATTTTTTATTTCATTTTTTGTACTTCTTAAAAGGGCAATTGAGAACCATACCGACTTAATAGGTTCGATGATGAGCAAGATCAGCTAAGAAAGGCAAGCGGCGAGGGTCAAGTGGGGTGAGCATCGAACATAATGAGCAGCAAATGTTCCGCGGGAAGCAACAAGTCAAGCGAGCATCGAGTGGCGAGAGGCACGAGTGACCCAAAGCGAGCGAGGCGAGTGTCAAGTGGTGAGCGAAGAAGTTGTTTCTTTTGATTTTGGCAAATTGAAGACTAATGGGACAAATAAGATAGAAGAGAACGAATACTATAGGATGATTCCATAAGGAGCTGTTTACGTATTTTTGGACGCCATGAGGACTCTTTACAAAAACATTTTCCTCTTTTATAAATTATGACTATTAACGCCGTAAAAAACATTAAAAATCTAAGTTATTAAAGAACAATATAAATTACTTGAACTCCTCACTAAAGAGTTGTTTAATATTGTTGACGTCTTTTATTTTAAAGTATCTTCTATATAAAAAAATTTATAAGTAATATATTATATATATATAATAAGGGTTGGTCCGGGTTGGACCGACCGAACTCTCAGGATCAAGAACCAATATGCACAGTGTTGGTCAAGGAATTCTAGGACTAAGGATCGACCCAATCTCCCTAAGAACTGGACCAAGACCGGCAGGGTTGGGCCGGTCCAGGGTTGGTCCAGGGTTGATCCTGGACCAATGCTCACCTCTAGCATTTAGTAACGTTTACATTCAAAATTGTTAGGAAAGAAATATAAAAAACTATTTCTATTTTCGTTCTCGGGAACAATTTTGAACAAAAAAAGCGTTTGGTAATCTACACAAAATTTTTGTTCCTAAAATAGAAAAAGAATATAAACACGTTTAGTAAACTTGTATAATTTTTTTGTTTCTCTTAATTTTTTTAATTTTTAATTTTATTTTTCCTTTATTTTTTCTTTTTCTCTTTGGTTGGTCACTAGCCACCGCCGTGGTCGGCAACCAATTGGACGATGTCTAGTGAGCTCGCCGAAGCCTCGCCAGGCCACCGGCGAGGCCTAGCCTCGCATCGGCTAGGGAGGTCAAGCCTTGCCGAGCCACCGCTAGGCGACGCCGTCCCGGAGGTGGCCTAGCAAGGCTGAGCCTCGTCGGTGGTTGGGCGAGGTTGGCCTCGCCGTGGCTCGGCCTCTCCAGGGGTCGGTGATGCTCTGGCGAGGTCGCCGGCCCTCGTTTGGCCGGTCGCCGGCGTCGGCCATGGCCAAGGCCAGTAATCGGCAAAAGGAAGAAGAAAAAGAAGAAAATAAGAAGAAGAAAAAAAAAGTATTTCTCGAAAGTATTTTCAGGAACAAGAAATAATTTTTTTCTACTTCTTGTTTCTGTTTCAAATTTGTTCTCGGGAACAGAAAAATATATTTTTTGTTATCGGGAATAAAAGTGTAAACAAATGTGTTTATTCATTTTTCGTTCTTTGGAACAAAAGAACAAAAATTTATGTTCCTGGGAACATAAACACGTTTAAACAAACGCACCCTTAATCTCGTTTCAGCCGTGGGAGGATTGTCGGCGTTGGTAGTCCCTTCTCATCTTAATCTTCCCCCTCATTTCAGCCATGGGAGGATTGTCGGCGTTGGCAGTCCCATCTCACTCGATTATTTTATTGGGATTAGAGAAAGCAGGAAGCGAGCACCGCTCCTAAATAGGGCGACAAAGAAAATACCGGTGTTGCTGCGGACACGTAAGGCGGCTTAAGAGCCCCGCGCGCCCCCATTTGCTGGCTGGGGGCGGTAATGACGAGCATATTTGACTTTCTTTCCCATCACACGTATCCAACTTAGAAATCGCCTCCTCTCTCATTGGCCGGTCCGCTTGCCTTCCTCGCTAAGCAAATCTCACTAATCACGACAGGGACATGCGAACACGGTTTTAAATTTACACTTTTTTAATAGTGAGTGACGCTCGCTCACCACCAAAAAAAAAAAAAAAAATCAAGTTGGGATTATCCATTTCACGTGTGCTCCAAATTAATTTCCACAGTCACACAAGAAATCTGAAAACTAGTGATACTTCATAACACACGTTACGCCTATCAAGTTGCATCAAAGTAATTCTTGCGTCACAAGAAATTAAGAATTTTGGTAGATTTACAATACTTGAGAGATGTCGGGTTGAAAAATTAAGTGGATTTCCCGATCCAATATTTCGGTGATTTGGTAATTTATGTGATATCGAAATAAATCCCAAGTAAATGTGACGGTAGCTATTAGTTTGGGAGTCATATGGCAAGAAAATTAATTTGGGACCAATATAGTGTGTATCTACTTAGAGCTATTCTTGTGATAAAAAAATTAGTTGAAGATAAATGCGGTACGCGTACAACCGACTAATTTGAGATTCCTTATGGTATTAGCCTTCAATAAATGCGTAATGAGTTTATTTCTAAACTTAATCAAACGTAAATTTATTCTTAGTGGATTTAATCATTTAACTAATATATTAGGAAGACACTTGTCAGTCGCCATCTGGAAAAAGGAAAAAGAGATGTAAAAAAAAAAATAAGTAGAAAAACAAAAAGAAAAACCAACCTGGACAAAAATATCTTCTCCTGCGCCCACCTCTGCGACACAACACCACAAAAGAAAATATCTAAAGAAAGGAAATTAAAAACAACACAAATACAAAACGCAGGCAGAGACGAAACACGACACAAATGTTAACGGGCGTAACTACCAGGAAGCTTTCCCCAGATTGAGCTCGAGGTCGGTGGCCCTCTCCCTCTGTCTCCGTCTCCCCCATTCAATTCGAAGCAACGCAACACGCGAGACCGGAAGCCCCACCACCCCAAATGGAGCGATCCGTCGCTCTCAGCCGTCGATTCCCGCGCAGCGACCCTTCACCGCCTTACTGTTTCTCCTGGGATTTTTCTCGAGCACCTTGTCGGCATAAGCCCTCCCCAAACCCATATAAGCTCCCCCGCACTGCCACTCGCCGACCATTTTCGTCTCTCTCCGTCACACACATTTTGTCGCTCTCCCTCTCTCTCTCTAGTGCTTCTCGCTGAGAGAGGTGAAAAATTCGATGAACCCAGAAGAGGAGCGATACCCGAAATCTCCTCCCGGTTCTTCTGACCGAGGGAAAGGTAAAGGTAAGGCTCCTGCCGGTGCCGGGCCGTCTTCTGCGGCCGCGTTGCAGCCCGAAACGCCGTCGTTCGTGATGGGTTCGGAGGCATTGCCTTCTGGGTCGTTCTTCGATATGGAGAGCATTGGCCTCTCCGGGTCTCCTTTGCCTCTCATGGGGTTCGAGGCGTTCTCTCCTTTGAACACGTCCTCGTCGTTCGACTTGTTTTTCGAGGTGAAACCGGAACCTGTTCTCGAAACGACCCATCATCCTCTCGGGCCTCCGTTTGATGCTGGTGTAGCAGAAACAGAGGAGGCAGGATTTCCGGCGAGAGGCGGTGACATGGAGACTACTGTCGGTGCTCCTCAGCCTCTGGAGTGCCTACAGGGTACTCCAGTCCCACCGTTTCTTTCGAAGACCTTCGATTTGGTCGATGACCCATCGTTGGATCCAATCATATCGTGGGGGTCGAGCGGCGAGAGCTTCGTGGTGTGGGACCCTGTTGAATTTTCCAGGAGTGTACTCCCAAGGAACTTCAAGCACAGCAATTTTTCCAGTTTTGTTCGGCAGCTAAATACTTATGTGGGTATTTGCTGGAACACGGCCTCTATTGGCTGCTGTTCTCTTTCTGTAAATGCTTTTTTTTCCCTCTGCCTCTTTTTGCTTTTATATTTTGATGTATTTCTTTTTCATTTTTTGCTGCACCGCTGTGCCTTTCCCTTTGTTTCCTGCTTGACTTTCTTGTAAATCAGGTTCGCCGCATGTTTAGTTGTAGTTCCACTGTATAATGGGGGCATAATGGAGGCATTCTTGATGCTGTAATCTCTAACGAGAGCTTGTAAATGACTTTGAAATTAATGAGTAATTGGTTACATATGTTTCTAATTCTTTAATCCACTGGATGTCAGTTCTTTTTTACGGATTATATTAACTTATCCCATGTCTTTTCGATGTTTCGCTATTCTTGTCCACGTGCTGTTTTATTTGATCGTATTTCCTTTAGACTTCCCCCCCTCAGGTTTGGTGCTAGTTTTAGGTGTCTCTAGACATGAAAAATAAGCTTCTTTCTTCACTCAACCTTAAGTTCAAGGCTGGTTTTCTGTCTTGCTACTCCTGATGAAAGAATGTCTCCCACGAGTTTCCTCCACAGCTGGGATTTCATTCATCTCCTGCAGGTAGAAATTCTCAGGTTTTGGTATATTGTTGGTTCAATGTATAGGTTCCCATGATGGGTTATATTTTATTCTTTATGCAGATTATGCAGCTAAAAGATTTTCTATGAACTGAAGTGCAGCTTCTCCTGTCTATGAAGACTGTTCATTTTTGGCTTGTATGCATGAATGATACATGCTAATCTTTCAGATTATAATTTCTCCTTTTGGTCTTTTGGTGATATTTACAAAATTCCATTCCCTATTCATTCTTGGACTTTCATATAATGTGTTCAGGGGTTCCACAAGATCGACACTGATAGATGGGAGTTTGCTAATGAAGCTTTTCAGAGAGGGAAGAGGCAACTTCTAAAGAACATTCAAAGACGTAAGTCGCCTCAGACACAGCAGATTGGAAGCTACTTTGGACCTTCCAGTGAAGCAGTGAATCCTGGGTTGGAAGTTGAAGTGGAGATGTTAAAGAAGGAGAAGAGCATGTTGATGCAGGAGGTAGTTGAACTGCAGCAGCAGCACTGTGGAACAGCTCAACATGCAGAAGCAGTACATCAGAGACTTCAAGCTGCCGAGCAAAGACAAAAGCAGATGGTTTCGTTCATGGCAAAATTGCTTCAAAACCCATCCTTCGTAGCGCACTCGAGGGAAAAGAAGGAACAGAGAGAAATCGGTTCTTCAAGGGTGAGGAGGAAGTTTCTCAAGCATCATCAGCCAGAGGATGTTGAAGCAGTCCCCTCCAGGGAAGGGCAGATAGTCAAGCACAGACATGATACGGGGACTCTTGATGCATCTTCTGGATCTCCTATTTTGAATCCTATTCCTGTCGAAAACCCTAAACATCTCCCTGAAGTTTCAACTGGCACAGGTTTAGGTGAAGAGAAGATTCTGCCTCAAGTTGAGGATGTCCTGTCAAGAGAAACAAGGGTGCCACATGATATAGCATCTCTACAGGGCTATCTCAAAGCTCGGGATCTGCTTAGAGAGGGGTCATCAAGCTTGGGAGCTGATCCCCAACTCAAGGGCAAGAGTGTCAGTGAGAGCCCAGGGCAAGAGTTCACTCCTCATTACTTTGTCTCTTTCCCAGAGGAATCAGCAGAGAGGAAGGACTTTCCAGATTTCTCATCAGGGTTCGAAAGCATGATTAAGCAAGAGGAGGTATGGGGCATGGGTTTTGACGTGAGTGCTGGTATGTCTAGTTCTAGTGGTGTGGAATGGGGTAATCTTGCTCAATATGATGCACTGGAAGTGGGAGTTACTGGTGGGCTATCTGATATATGGGATTTAAGATCAATGCAAGCATCTGGGCGTTCAGACATTGATAAGTGGCCAGCTGATGAATCAACCTGTGATGAGCATGAGGGTCAAGCTGGCCAGCATAAAGATGATATACATAGGGAAATGGATCCATAGGTTGCCCTTTATGTTGCCAAATGATGATTATATGGATTTAGTAATTGTTAGTTGATGGCGTCTATGCTCCTAGATTAAAAGTATAGACACTTATTGATTAGTAAAAGCTTCCATTCTTGATTGATACGAGTCTTGGTTCTGGGCAAGGTTTCTGGTTCAGCTGATTCTCTAATACAAGTTTATGTCCTTATGAGCTGCACTAGAGTTGCAGGGCTTTCCTTGGCTCACAATGTCCTTTTCTTTTGAGTTGTGAAATTGCAGGTACCTGACCTTGGATGGAGATGGACGCTTCCATGGGAGTTTGGTTGCTTTTCTGAACCCGGACTGCACGGTAATAGTTCACAAACCTGGTGAGTTGATCCTCTTCATGCCACTTGATCCTTTGCCCTGATTTACGAGACCAGTCTTTCATGGTGATGTGACATTCTAGCACCCCTTTTTCACCCATTCAAATTTGATAAAGGAGGCAATTTTATCAACTGGGCACATTGATACAAGTGTTCACAGTAGTTTCATATGACACGAGATGGTTGCTCTTTCTAGGTCTAACCGTATTGATAGACTCTGCAATAGTCCATTACGGTGATTGCAAAAGCCCCATTTCATATCTGAAATGTTTTCCCTGGATAGGCGACTGAAATGAGATGGAAGACAAAGCATAGGGAGATACTGAGATTAGCTAACCAAACGGAGCATTTGTTCGGCCATACCAGAGAATGTTGGCTTGGCCAATATGTTATCTGAACAAATATTCCTGAAGTCGATGAAGACTAGATAGGATGTAGTAACCAGGAAGTCATGTTAGCTGGTACATCATCGAAACTGACTGAATGGAAGTTGGCTCTAGGGAATTGGACAGGTGACAAACTGAATAAATAGCTCTTCAAAAGGTTGCGAATTATATATATCCAACTGTCTAATGAACCCATTAGCTTACTGCATATGCAGAAAACCATCTGAAGGTACGATTCTAGCCAATTCAAAGGGACTATCAGTTGGTTTTTTGGTTGGCAATGACATAATATGAGATCCAAACCGAGATCCTATCATACGGATGTTTGTGAGGTTAACATAATATAGAGAAGAGATTCTATCGTGCCCCAACTTGCTATGATAACCTGCTAACTACAGATCAAACTTTCAGAGTCCACTCTTGTAAATCGAACGAGACAATGTTGGACCCACTACAGAGGAAATCATTGTAGGAACATTTCTTTACTTGGGAACTATTCAAAGTTTGTTTGAGAAAGTATCTTTACTGCTAGGATGGTTGTCACATGGAAAGAAAAGGAAGGTTGGCTTGTGAAGCTAGTTTGTAACTTTCACTTGACTTCTACTGTCTCGCAGAGTTACTATTAGAAGTAATTATTTTTATATGCTGTGTTTTTCTTGAATTATTTTGGCCAGGAAGCGCTTTGTTCTGCATTCTATTCTTCCTAAATTCCCTACTAACATACGAATTAACAGAAGTCTCCATGCTCCCTGTGATTCTTTCTTATACTGAACTCGTTTTGTGAGCTTATGTGAGCAAGCTTGTATGCTCGTGTGCAGGTTCTGATGAAGGTGAGCTTCAATCTATACAAATCTCTTTATCAGAATCTGCGTCATGGTGCATGTGCAACTGCATCAACGAAGATCATCCCTATTTGGCCCACCTTTGAGCATGGCACTTTACTCGCCCACCATCCTTTAGATACATATTTCTCGTGTAAGCTTGATGGAGAGCGAAAAACGCAGTCTGCATGCATACTCACTATATTCAATATGAATTTATTTGGACTTGCCTTCTAACCGATCCACTCGTAGTTGATTCTTGAGTCAGTTATGAAGCTATCGACGGTGATGGTAGTGTGTTACTCCTAATGTCTTCTCGGAGCGTTGTTAGATCAGATGGGTCTCAGGCTCGCTTATTTGATAAATCAGATAAACCGGGTTCGTCCACATGAACCTTGTCCATGGAAGAAATACAGAATAGCCCCATCTTACGCAGGGGTCAACCACCATCATTGTTAGCAGTTTTCGTAGCAGAGTTTGGAATACGGCGAGGCAGCACGTTGGGACAATAACAGTATAAAAGGTGATTTTTTAAAATTGGAAAAAAAAAAAGTTGTATAAATAGGAATTGAGAAGGTGTGATGTTGTAAGAAATTTAAAGGAAAATTGCCCCCTGACGGGTGAAATAGATAGAAGAACGCATTCCCTATAAACAATGAAATCATTTAATTTTTTTCTAATTTAAAGGTTTCTTAAGTAAAAGCAATGCTTGGTCATATGCTCTACTAATAAACACCTGTTTAAAATCATTTTCATTTGATGAAGATTGTCACGTCTAACATTTTTTTTTTAGGAAAATATCGAAGGGAGTACCTCACATTTCAACATGACTGGTCGATAAATCTTCGAGCTCAAAAATTATGAAAGCTCTATCAGATGTGATCTTATCCTGATAAACTACCAGAGTCGCTTATTTGCTTTTGAAAAAGCGAAGACTTTTACATAAAAAAGGAAGCAAAAGATTTTGCTTTTAAGATAATAAATTACATTCACTATTATTTTTAAAGTAACCGATCTCATTTATAGCGTTTTAAACAGTATTTTTATATGAGAACATTATTTTTTTGTTTTTAAAATTAATTTCGTATAAATGCAACCAAACGGCCTCTCCGGTGTCATTTGGATACATTTACTTTTGTTTTCATTTAGAACTGACAAAAGCATATGACACATTTTTAGTTTATTTATTTAAACATTTCTTAATTTAGAACAATTTTTAAATAATGTTTACCATGTTTAGTTATTAGATATTTTTCTTGTATTTTATTGCTCCATTATACTCTTTACTCATAAACTATATAATCCTAACAAATATCAATTAATCAAAATAAACAACAGAAACTCATGTTAATATAAATATGCAATATAAAAAAAGTATGGATATACGATATAATATCTGTCATGTACATATTTAAAGGACAGGATAAAAAGAAGAAAATTAAAGTATCACGATTGTATGAATTTTAGTGCAACACATTAGAACCAAGATGAATACAAGCATTTTGTTAATTCCATAAATTTATTACTTACCAGACAAGTTTTAAATTAGAAAAACGCAATCTAATAAGTGATTCTACGAAAAATTTGAGGAATTTCGATCAATTTCATTATAAAGAAGGAAAAAAAAAAATGCACATTCTTGAATAGAAGGGATTTGCAGCCTTTTGGGATGAAAATTTTCCTCCACTAATATGATATCATGGGAGTTCCAAATAAGAATTCGAAGTGCCTTTATTTTCTTAAATAAATGCCCGAGATAAATTTTATGTCAAATAAAAACCTCACATGACCATATTTATTTCAAATAAAGGCTTGAAATGGCTATGGTTATTTCAAAAAAAGGCCTGACTTCGCCGGTCTGCTAAATATTCCGACCAGTCAAATGGCGTTTTTTGTGTGAATACAATTTTAATTTTAAATTATTTTTTATTCTTAGTTTTAAAGTTTCACTTGAAGGAAACTACAATTCCTTCTCTAAGGCCTTATTTGGTTCCATGACAAATGATTTCTTGAGGCAGTCCCTCATTTGGAATGATGTTCCATTCTAAACAATTGGATCTTCCAAAGTTAAAGGTCTTCTAGGGAGGGATCCTCCTCATTGGCATGAGGATTGATCAACATCGATGTCGACCATTGGTGACCCACAGAGGTAGCATCCGACAACGGTGGTGACAATGGTGATAGACATGGGCTTTTGATAATGGTGTTGAGAACGAGGAATTGTAATCTTAATGTTAGCTAATCCTGAACAATCCAATTCCGCACTTTTTGAGGAATTTCATTCACTGTGAAAAAAACCCAGTTCGCCATTTTAATTTTCCTCTGGACATGACAAACGTAGGAATTGAAATTCCTCTCCGTATCGAACCAAACGAGGCCTAAATATTTTCAAACAAATAACCCGTTAGAACAACTCACACTAGCTTATTCCGAAGTTTGCCTCTTTTGTCAGAAGATTTTCCAGCTAAAAGCAAATGCAGAAAATGCTGAAAGCACCCATCTCTGGATTGTACACTGGCACGATCCGTTCTTGTAACTTTAGAACGAAGACAAGATGCAGCAATTCAATTTCTTCAGGCTCAATTACAATCGCCATTTGCCACTGGAGTGGCGCTTGCAATACAGCAAACAGAGCACGAGCTAGCTATAGGTTGAGATTCACCGGCTGTGTGTATGCAAGGGTATCTCACATCAAGAGATGAACTAGCCTCCTGGTCGAACGATTCATACGAAGATGTTTACAGCTACGACCCTAAGAAGAAGAATTCATGTCGAATCCCAAAGGCAACATCATGTCCTTGCATTGAGGACCTTGCCATACATTGCCAATGACTAAAGGCTAGGAAATGTAGCACTAGCTATAGTTCCTAAGAGCCAATCTACTAACATGGAGGATCAAAAACATGCATCCCATTTTGAAAGATGATGTAGACACAAAGATAAAGGGCCTGCCACCTACCTCTCTTTGCGCGAGTGGCAAAAGGAATTTGCTGAAGGCACATGTAGTGCCATGAAAAAAGAAATACATAAATGTATTGCATAAGAATGGAAAAAGAATCTGGTCAGGCTGACAGGAGGATTCAATCAACAATAACTCATTTAACTGAGCAAAGGTGATAATCATCTATAACAGAGAACAAAATTGCATGCGCCTCTTTAACGGCACGGGACTAAAACAAAAATGATCGCCACAAAGAAGGCAACTACAGATGAGAAAGTAAGACAAATTAGTTAGAACCTCCCTTCTGCTTTTTTGATGCATGTCCAGTCGCTTGTTTGTTCATTTTAGCTTCGCGGCGCTCTCTCTTCACTCCTTTTGCTTTATTCGGTAGATTCATGTCTCCAAGCTACAAGAAAACAAATTAACAAACACAATTACATCACCATAGGAAAGTGAGGCAAATCTGTGTCCTAAAGTTTGTTTTTTATAGCTCTTCCTATCTGTTCTACTCCCATTTCTTCTTTTACATTGAGCATAAGGGAGGACTACAGGAAAGAGTGGGGATGTAAGGAGGTTAATATAGGATGGTAGCTCCATAAGACTATTATGAAACTCAATAATATGATAGAAGCACTCACCTGTTGATCAGGTATATAAACCTTCCCGATCTTCCCTTCTATAACATCGCGGCTAACATTCTTTTCCTACAAAGATGATACATTCGAGATCATCATGTCGGCTCATTCCACTAGAAAATAATAAAGGAGATAAAACTGGAGAATAACATGTGATTAACCAACCTTCTTTTTAGGCTTGTCCGCAGCTGTTTTCATGGCCTCTTTTCTTAAACCGTCATTAGGAAGCCGATGCCTACGTAATACAAAGTCCATCGAGGGACCAACTTCCACCAGTTCCATCCTTGGAACAATTGTACCAGACTTCTTAAGTCGCAGAGCACAATGTGTGAAGATGACCCGATTAGAAGATAGAGCTGTGCAAACATAAGCACGGTCTATGCCGGCAAGATTCAAATTCTCCACAACCTGCATAGTTAATATGATAAATCTCGTTGACGACATCTCTACTGAATTTAGAAAAAGAAAACTTCAAAGATATTAGACCCACCTCTCCTCGAAACAACTCAAGTAGAACTTCCTTCAAATGCTTCAATTCTTCAACGCTCTCGAATCCTTCTCCAATAAATGCAATAAAAGGTTTAGAGCCCATCTTTGGAGCCAGCTTCTTATCATATACAAAAGACTCCATAGATTTGAAATTTTCTACGCCAACTTCGACAAGGTCATAGACGTGATGATCATACATTCGCCCTATAATGAGATTGTCTGGTCGCTTCTTGGAGTGAGAGCCAAACTGCGGTCAAAGAAAGCCACCAAACACCATCAGACAGAAAAGATATCTTTCACACAGATGATCAGTCTATAGTAGTCACTTTTCCAGAACAGAGCTAAGCACATTCGCAATTCCATACCAAATGCATAAGGCATCTTAACTTCCTAACACCCAGCTTGTAAAAAATTAGAAGTGCCCAACCCTGATTAAAATACCGAGAAACCCCAGATATATTTCAGACGTCAGTTGCTTCTTCTTCGACAAAGCAAGCATGAGTAACCAACAGAGCAACTTTTGCACGTCATCATGCTGTTGCTGATCGAATCAGACTTGCTATTGCACAATGAAAACAAGCAATTAAAAAGGTAAAGGCGGGCTGGACATTCATCAACTCCCAAAATCGAAAGAAAGGAAGCTGTGGAGTCCATATTCAAGGAAGCAACTCATGGTGCTCTAAAGGCAATGGGGAAAACATTCATCAACACCCGCAATCTCCGCATAATCCGCTAATCAGGACTACAAAATCAGCACAGCATAATCCATCGAGCGCAACAGAAACCGAAAGTCCAAGCTCACCACAAACATGCTGCAATCGGTCTTTTGAGAGAAGAACTCCAAGGAGGTCTCCCCGCCGCTCTCGAACGGCCTGACGTTATCGTTCTTCCGCGTGTACCTCACCGAGCTCTCCTTCTTCAGGTGATAGATTTCGGTCAGCACGGAGTTCAGCAGCCCGCTGGTCTTCGTGCCTGGCAATATCAGCGTCTTCCTCCCAGTCTCGACCTGCGACGACATCGCCGCCCCCAAAATCCCAAACCCAACCGAAAAAACTCGTCATTCATTCAGACCCTAAAATACGGTAAAAGAAAAAACCCGAACTTTCTGCGTTTTTTCCATATTTATCGATGAACGAAAGGAGCCCAAGAAAGAGGAAGAGCTACTCAGGGACTCACGATCCTGGGGGCGCGCTTCTCGAGCTCTCGCCTGATCCTCCCTTTCTGCGGAGTCTTGAACTTCATCATGATTACCTGCGAACTGAAACTGCGAGCTCCGTCAAACGCTTCGTCACGTTGAAATGGAGGACAGAGGGAAGGGAAGAAGACGAGCTTGTACGCACTTGCGACAATAAGGAGGAGGAAGAAGAAGAAGAAGAGGAAGCGGCAGCAAAGCAGGAGTTGCAGAGACAGCGGTTTTCCTAGGGTTTTGCTGCCGGGGGAGAAGAGGGTGTGAATCGAGGAAATGGGTCATCCGACCCGTTTTTGGGACCCGACCCAATGGGGCCGCTCGGTCTTGTCTGGGCCCGGCCCATTCTCACCCAATGGGCTGGACGAGCGCGGCCCGGAGAAAGACGAAAAAGGCTCGGACCGAGATTTCTCAGTTCAGTCCGGACCGATTCAGGCTTTAGCTTGGATCTTTTTCTTTGGTTTTTGAATTTCTTTTCTCAAATTTTCAAATCTCAACGTTCGATTATCGATAAATTTTACTCACGATCCAATAAATTTCATCACTGAGGCGGACCTGGTGTATTTCCACTTGAACATTGCATAACTATTAGGTTACATTTGGTCGCTTGGATTTCTAATTATGATATGATTTGATACAATAGGATATGAACTCTAGGAAATTTTGTTATGTCCTATTCATTATTTCATGATTGTAATAATAAAGTCGGATATATTAACATTATATTCTACATATTGTCAACTATAGACACCTATATGAATCAAAAATTTTATAAATGAAGATGGTAAAAATTCCTCACAACACTCTTGTATATTTTCTTTTTATTTTTATTTTCCTTTCTTTTTTAAATTAATTTTTTATTTCTTTCTTCCTCTTCCATCAATCTCTAATAAAATTTTATTAAATAGAAAATTATACTAATATACCTAAAATACTAAAACACCTAAATATGTAATAAATATATATTTATATATTGAATTTATATTATAAGATCTATTAAATTCGATTATATAAATAAAAATAAGATTAAATTCAAAAATTTTAAATTTTATTTTTTGTTATTTTTAATTATTATATTAGAATTCAAATGTTATTTATATCAAAATATAATTTTAATTTGTTAATGTAAAAATTTGTTATTTGAGAAAAACTTTCCTATCATAGATATTACAAATTCTATCCACTTTTATCTCACATTTTTTATAGGATAATTTTATCCGGTCTATATCATTTCTACATCCAATTTTATCCTATCTTGAGCATGTACTAAATGCAAGATATGATCAATTTTATCCTATCCTAAATTTTATATTTATCACTCAAACCATGCCATACTCATTAAAATTCCTGTGAAATGAAATGGTAAACTTTAATTGCTACCCTAAACTCTCGACCCCATATTCTACGGTTCTGATATTAATGTCCGTCTCCTAAATAAGATTGGACAATGGGATATAAGATTGGACAATGGGACTATATCGAAAGAATTAAACTTACTAGCGATGTAATCGTGAAAGAAGCAATCCATGCATGAGAACGAAAGAATCTAGGGTAATCAATGACCCCCATGCTCGGACGTCGAGACTTGACTAGCTCATTACCATAGCTCATCGAGCATACCTCCTTTTGGAATATCGACCTCCATTTTCTACCTCCCCTCTTCTAGAATAATGAAATTGCATATCTTGTTTCCATCGTCAATGGAGTCTCGACACTCCATTTCTGTAATGGAGTACGATGATCAATATACAAAATATCAAACATTTTTGAAAACTTGACGAGCCTATCACTGCAATTCCGATGATCCGCCGGATCGAGATTTGACTCGACACTGCCGAGCTATCGCCCCCACCGTCCCCACCCGCCTTCGCC
The DNA here is from genome assembly GCA_014182715.1 of Eucalyptus cloeziana. Classification (NCBI taxonomy): domain Eukaryota; kingdom Viridiplantae; phylum Streptophyta; class Magnoliopsida; order Myrtales; family Myrtaceae; genus Eucalyptus; species Eucalyptus cloeziana. The sequence goes on from CM024634.1 coordinate 21,459,454, forward strand.
ACTGTTATAAAAACGGCGCTCTGCCAGCTCTGCGCACAAGGCAGAAACGAAAATCCCAAACCCTACCCTCCCCCCCCTCCCCGCGCTCGACCAGAGAACGCTCGCTGGCCCATCGAGGAGCTCGCTCCCCCACCCTTCACACTCTCCTCGTCTCACTCTCGCGCCCTCCCGGTCTCCTCTCCTCTCGCGCCCTCGCTCTCCCCGCAATCCACCGCGCGCTTCGGCCTCGAAGTCGCGGCCCCCTCGGCCTCGTTCTCCGCGCACCGTTTCGATCCCCGCGTCCCCGTCTCGCCGTCGGTTTCGGGTTCCCTTTTCGAGTCCCTTTTTTCGGTTTCCCGATGTGTAATTAGGGCCGCGGTTGTGCCGTAGGAATAGGGGGTTTTCCGATTGTAAGATCTCGGTGTTTTTTTTTTTTTGGTGTCGAATTGGGTCGTGGGATAGGGGGCGGGATGATCGAGCTCTCTCTCGTTTGTTGATTTCGTGTTGTAATGGAGAAAGGGGTAGTTTTTTGATTAGGGTTTTTTTTTTTTTTTTTTTTTCCTGCGGGGGAGATGGATGGCATGCGTAGATCGTTCGATAGATCCAGGGAATTGGCCCCGAAGAAGCCGCGGCTGGCGGCGGAGGAGCTGGGCGGGCGGCCCTACGCTCTGAGGCCGGGGGCGCCGGTCGCGAACCCGCCGCTGGTGCAGCAGCAGCCGAGGTTCAAATTGGCCGATAGAGAAGTGGTGGAGGGCAATGATCCGAGCAGCGAGGCGTACCAGCCGCAGCCCCTGCCGCAGCACCAGCAGCAGCAGCAGCACCAGGAGCTGGTGGAGCAGTACAGGACCGCGCTCGCGGAGCTCACCTTCAATTCGAAGCCGATAATCACCAACCTGACGATCATAGCCGGGGAGAATTTGCACGCCGCCAAGGCGATTGCGGGCACTGTGTGCACGAACATTATCGAGGTGAAAATCCAGTTTTACGATCACTATGTCGCTGTTTGTTCGATTGATCTTTTTCTTTTCTTTTCTTTTTTTTTTCTTTTGCTCGAATTTGTACCAGGAAAGCCAACAAATAGTAAAAGGTGTCTCTTTTTAGCTTGTAGTAGAAAAGGATAAGCGAAACATGACGACTGTTTGAAGTTTCTCCTTTACTTTTTCCCCTCTTTCTCTTTGTGGAGTGGATGGATGCTCATGCTCTAACTTGCCAACCTTATACGACTTTAATCTACGCATTGACTCAATAAAATTACCACCTTTACAAGTATTTCAGTGTCCCTTGAGGAATGCACTGCTCTGACATATATGATATGGAATTACTTAGTGGAGTTATTTTGCATTTTGTTCCTTTCTCTCCTGTACCTCTCTCCCCCTCTAACCAAAAGAGAAAAAGAAGAAGAAAGAAAGAAGGAAAAAGGGTTCTTCCATCTTTCAGGGGATATATTGCTAAAGAAGCGAAGTATGATCAACTTCCATCTTCCATGGGAGATGTGGTCCGAAATGGGCTCTTCAATGCTGGACTTGGGAGAGCTGATTAGTGGTTTGAGATTCCTGGTGTCTTGTCCTTATTCTTTGGACCGTGGACATATGTTATCAAGCAGCAATTGGGGTTTCACTTGAAGTTAGGATGATCGTTGTTTGAAGTGCTGTGTTAACATCTCTTGAATTAGTAGCTAAGTTTGTGATGCACTGTCTTCTATACAGACAGAAGATTGGAAAATCTCCTTTTGTTTCCTTAAGATTTCCGGAGCTAGTCAACAGGATGTCATTCAACAAGAAGTTTAGGATTCTGTAACAACTCTGTTTTTATGCCTATGAAGGTTCTGTGTACCAGCAATTTTATGGTATATTTTAATGCCTATGAAGGTTCTGTGTACCGACAATTATATGGTCTCTTATTTGACTTTCTTCATTTGTTAAGATGATGTAGAGGACTATGGCTTAGATATGACATAGTCCTTTTTCATTTTCTTTTTGGGATTGGTTTTAACTTTTACGCTCTATGCACCATTAAGGGAAATTGGACCTGCAGTTTTCCATATACCCAAAAAGGAGATTATATCTGATTGTACTAATAATATGCAGGTTCCAAGTGACCAAAAGCTTCCATCACTTTATCTGTTAGACAGCATTGTAAAGAATATTGGGAGGGACTACATTAAGTGTTTTGCAACCAAAATACACGAGGTAAGAATCTTTCTGCTATAGTCTTCATTTACAATTGTTATGATTTTAGTTTCATATTAGAATGGTTATTAATTTTTGGTTTTGATGTAAAAAATTGAAATAATTGACGAGTATATTATGAATTGACTTCTTGCGCCTTATTGATTTCATCGTTATTGATAGTCTGATTGTTTTGCATAGTTCTAGTCGTCACTCTATTGTTTTGATCCTGTATGAATATTAGGTTTTCTGCAAGGCATATAGGCAAGTTGATTCTTCAGTACATTCAGCCATGAGACACCTTTTCGGGACCTGGAAAGGAGTCTTTCATCCTCACATTCTTCAAAACATCGAGAGACAACTTGGCTTTGGCTCTACGGGTAATGGTTCGTTGGCATCTACAACATCCAGGTCTGATTCACAGTCTCAACGCCCAGCACATAGTATTCATGTTAACCCCAAATATCTAGAGAGGCAGCGGCTTCAGCAGTCAAGCGGAGTAAGTGCAGTAGCAGTTTAAATGAAGGAATGGACTTTGAATTGAACATGCTTTACATTTGCTTTCTTTTACAATGATCATGGAAATAAAAGGGATAGCTTATTATGGTCAGTGAAGGATGATGCTAGTTCTAATGTATTATGTACTTGAAGAGAATTTCTGCTTATTTTGTGTTTTCCATTTTCTATTAAGGCAAAGGTAAATGATGTAGCTGGTGCTTTGGCAAGCTCATCTGAGGATTTAGAGAGGCTGGATGGAGCACCTAGTGTTAGTGGTGGACATACATGGGAGGATCCGCCAGTGAAAACGCAAGTAAGTCTAATAGCTCGAACAATGCCGTTTCAGTTTTTTTAAAAACTTTTATGCTTTTACCCCTTTGGTTGGTGTCTTGATACATAAAGTTATCTCCAGAGCATTCAACGGTTGCAGAGAGATTCTCTTGGTGAAGCAGTTCAAGAAAAGAGGATAGGTGTAGTTTATGGAAATTATGACTATGGTTCTGATACGTCAAGAAATTCAGCACTAGGAGCTGGAAGAATTACTGGAAAGATTAGTGAGCAGGGACTTAGCAAGCCTTGGTATGGAACTGGAGGTAGTGTTGCCCAATCACCATCCAGCCAAAGAAATGGTTTTAGTGGGAAGCATGGGATTTCGAGTTACCAGCCATCGAAAACTGCTAGTGTCGATTCTCATCTTCAGCCATCACATGGCATCACAAATAGAAGTGGTGGGATCTCTAGTAGCTGGAAGCACTCTGAGGAAGAAGAATTCGTGTGGGATTCTGTGGACCCTGGATCTATGGAGCGAGATGTAACCAACGTCCCTAGTATCTCAAGAAAAGATCGTTGGACTCTCGATGGTGCAGAGGAAATGGTAAGCTCATGGATGTGGATACTTTTTTGAATTTAAATTTCTCGTGCTTATTTTATGGAATCGATTTTCCCCATATAGCATCTTCATCACGTCCTACTAGTAAGTATGGGCGAAGTAAGAAGCATGAGACTTCATTATTTTATGAAGAAATCTTGCTTTTTGCTCAAATTGATGTCCGTTTGTAACCAAAAGTAAAGTCAGTATAGGTTATTACTAATATGTAGGAATTGGAAAGAAGTCTCTTATTGTTTTATGAAGTATGTGCCGTTGAGGATCAAAAGTTAGTACTTTTACCTAAAGAAAATGGTTTACTCGTCTGATAGAGAAGAGAGGGAAAATTTATGTTCATTGAGTCCTGTAATATTGCGAATCATTTTCTTGGACTAGCATTTTTTCTCGTCTCTAGTACTTTGATTTATGAATCCTAGTTTTGTATCCGAAGATGATTTGCTATCTGTAGATAAATCCTTTCTACATCAAACCCCAGTGCAATTGGATTGTTTTGTGTTGAGATTTATCAAAATGATCCTAAAGGTTGTAATCATGGATTGTGCTCACCTTTGCTGTTGGTTATAATCATGGATTGTGCTCACCTTTGCTGTTGTACTTCTCAATTGGCTCCATGGGGCAAATATATTGTTGAAGAGAGGAGAAATCCTAGGTTGGTTCATGTACACTAGCCGGTATTGTATCTGGTGACTAGGACACATTTTTACTGTACCATAAAGTTCTGTTAGAGATGAAGGGGATAATATGCCTAGGTTTTACCAGAAAGTTCTGTCAGTGCAATTGGATTGTTTTGTCTCTTTTCCTCCATTCCTAAGAGTTTTGCCTAGGTTTATGTTTTATTTTGCTTTTTAGTGGAATGAAGAAGTAGTGTTACACTTTTTAGTCTAGGAACTTGTGTTCGATTCCTGATCTATCATTCTCTTAACAATACTCATATGGTGCATGCCTGCTGGCTAGTGGCCCAATGCAATTTCAGTTTTTCAGTGTTTCTCAGGATTTGAATTTTGCAAATGTTAGGACACACGTCCAGGGGCAGACTTATGAGCAAAATTTTCCATTTGCTATGCCCTAACTATAAAAATGGGGTTCTAAATGGCAAGGATGCCTTACTTTCGATGTTTTTTCCTTTGGTGCACTTCTTTGCTATATATTTTTCTGAGTTCTAATTTGCAATTATAATGTGCAGGGATCAATATCTAACCTTGCAAAACCACTTTCAAAGGATGGGTTTATACATACTGGAACTAATTTAGGCGTGTCAGAGGGTTACCCTGGTAGAGTTGGTGGACTGTCATCAAGTATGGGTTCCTTTTCAAGGAGGGAAGTTGGATCAGAGATGAGATCTCCTAATGTCAAACAAATAGGCCCTGGCTTTTCTCCTAGCACAGTCTCCTCAGGATCCACAGAAAGCCAACGTATACAGTCTCTAGGGCCTGCATCACCTTCTGGACGGTCATTAGCATACCAGCCTCTTTCTACTTCTGATACACGCCTCACCCATCAAAAGTTGCAAAATTTGTCTGACCCGCGAGTACATATGTTGCCTCGCACGGAGTTTAAGACAGCTCATCTGCCAGAAAAGTCAAGTGTAGGGCCAAATAATCTTTATAATCAGGATTCCTTATCTAAGTTTCGCCTCAAGGAATTGAAGCCTTCTCCTCCTTCTACATTTCCTCTTCAAACAAGGCACCATCGTCCTCAATTGCAGCAGGCACGATCAGAACCTGCAATGCCAGAGATATTAGGTCAGAGGAAGAAGCCACTTCAATCCCAAGTTTCTGAACGTGATGCTTCTTCTGCCTCAGAAACGGCAGGACAATCAAGTAAGGGTAGTTTTTTGGGTACTGAGATTGAAGGTGGAGCTGTCTCTAGTGATGCTGCTGCTAGGCCACCAAGCCTGAGTGCTGTGGACACGAGGTCTCTGCCATCACGAGTACGTACCAAGGCATCATTGACTGGGCCTCCCCCCATCGATTTGGTCTCCCCTGATTTGGGTGCTTCATTGTCAAGTCTCTTAGCCTCTCGTCGTGATGACTCATCTATTTCAAGAGAAGCATCTAAAGTGAAGGCGGGACTGCCCCCAGTGTCACCAGGTCCTCCTCTAACCACCGTTGATAATGCAGCTGACAGGAGTTCTAGTGCAGTAGAAACAACCTTAAATCCAGTGTCAAGTCTCTTGAGCACATTAGTTGCAAGGGGTCTGATAAAGCCGGAGTCAACTTCCGTGCCTTCCCAAATGCCTTTGCAAGTGCAGGACGAGGCCAAAGATGATGCTACTGCTGGATTTGGCCCAGATTCTTCAGCTTCAGTTTCAACAGCTGTGCCGCTATCCTCGACTGAAGACGAGGTACCTATTGTGAAGCAAGTTACTGAGAGCTCTGCTCCCTTGCCTCATTCGCCTAGGGAAATAAAGAACCTCATAGGTTTTGAGTTTAAGCCATCTGTTGTTCGAGAGTTCAGTGAATCTGTGATCAGTGAACTATTCGAGGACTTTCCACATAGGTGTGGCATCTGTGGTGTGCAATTAAAATTTCAAGAGCACCTGGATCAACATTTGGCTTGGCATGATGCAAAAGGTGTACTTTTTGGTTCGAGGGGCTGGTATTTAAACTTAACAGACTGGGTAGCTCGGAAAGAATATCTTCCATCTGGATCTGAAAATATTGTTTCAGAAGAAAATAGTGGCGAGACGACTGAGATGCATGGCCTGATGGTTCCTGCAGATGAATATCAGTGTGCTTGCATCTTATGTGGTGAGCTCTTTGATGAGGTTTATAGCCTTGAAAGGGATGAGTGGATGTTCAAGGGAGCAGTCCACATGGATATCCCGCCTGCAAGCAGTACTATGATCGGCATAAAAAACCAGAGTTCTCCCCAGGGTCTCATCGTCCATGCATCTTGCGTATCAGAAAGTTCACTGCAGGACCTGGGATTGGCAAATGACATAAAGCTTGTGAGCTTCTCTATATTCTCTTAGATTGGGACATATGCATTTTGTGTCACAGTTGCATGGGGTTCAGTTGTTGGATCTCTGTCTTCTCTGTCCTAAAGGTGTAAAAAGCCTCTCCAGCTGATCTTTGCAACACTCCCTTGGTGTCAGTGGACCTTAAGATCCAGCCCTAGCTTATATCTTCGATCATCTATTTCTGAACCTGCTTTCTCAGATATAAAATGCGTTGCCCCTCCACATGCATAATAGACTGAGATAATTATATGCATATCTGCTTATGGGGGTCAATGTATCTCACTCTCACATGGTTATCATTGCTTTTGCTAGGAGAAAATTGCATAATGCGTGGGGTGTAGGAGCTGTCTATAGTGCGCACTGTTGCCAAATGAAGCCAATTGAGGGAAATCAGGTTTGCTCATTGTGGGCCAGGAACTATGGCTTGCATTAAGCTAAATTTTGTTATGTTCCAAATGGTGCAGAGATCTGTTTCTTCTGCATTGAAATTTTCTTGCCTGTAATGTTTATAGTCTGAAGGAAATACACAGAGATATTTGTTTGCGCCTCAATTTTTCCTTCACTAAAGTGGTTTTTATGTTTTTTTCTCTCTCTCTCTCTCTCTCTCTCTCTTAACTATGTGGAGGGGCTGTGCGGTTGGGGACTTGCATCCGATGCTTTATGCCTGGCACTTTGAGCCCTCTTGATTATCCTCAAGTTGGATGGAATGTGAGCTTCAAGGCACCCATTGTGCTGTCCCTTCTTTTCTGCAAAGATCATAGATCCTGTATCAATACATTCAGCAGTTTCTGAGGTTCTTTTTTTTTTTTTTTTTCTTTTTTTTCCTTTTCCTTTTTCCTTACATTTGCTAGTTTTACCTTCTTTTAGTTGTATACAATGTTTCGTCTCCTAGACCAATGGGGACTGGAGGTTTTTTAACCCTTGATGGAAGAATGAAGTGCCCTCAAATTGATCATGTACTGTTTTTCCCTTCTACTTTTACTTTTCGATGTAGAATTGCCAATGAGGACTTATATAAGCTTCACTTTAGTGCACAATGCTGAGGTGGCTCTACAAGTGGAATGGCTTTCTCCGTGCTTGAGAATTGTTAAGCAGCATTTATGTTCTTTTGTCAGATTGATCACATATATTCACCATTCTTTGTAGATGCTGTGTTAATGAGAAGGAACCAGATTGATGTCTGAAAATTCAGTTGTTGTATTATGATTGCGACATTATGGTTCTTGAAAGAGTTGCGATGTTAGCATCCTTGAGAGGCTGCTACTTCGAGCTTCGCCAGTCCTTTCTTGGATCAATTAGTTGGTCTTTGATATATGGAGATATGGGGAGCAGTAACTTTTGTAGTTGCTCCTTCGAAGCACATAAAATTGAAGCTTCTTTAGATACTTTTGCCTAATGTATTGCATGAACGACTCTAGTCTCTGGCACTTTGCTGGTCGGACGCATCTCGTCTTACAGGGTTAGCATTGATTCTCATAGCTTGTATGAATTAGCTTTTGCTTTAGGTTTTTGTGACCCTAGACCGAATATTATTTCACGACCTTGTACTTGTACCACGATAATATATGACTGATTAGGTAAAATGAGCACATTTCTGATTAGGTTGAGTAAGGAAAAAGATTCTAAATTTCTGATGATGTCTTGAATCTGACCATTTGAGCCCAGAAAACCAATTAGACACTCAAAGCTTTAGATGCCTGCGGTAATGAATTGGTCGTAGGTTTTCGAAGTAGAACGTGGTGAACTTGTACCGGTCAATCACATAGTCAGGCGAGAGCAAAGTGCGAGTGCAATCGACCCCCGTCCCCTCGAGTTTACTCTTGCTGTACATAGTGTATGGCTCTCTGAAATATGTAGAACTTCTGAACTACAAATCCGTATAGAGCAAAGTAGTGACTTGCTGAGAGCTTTCGGATGGAGTACAGACGAAAGCACCTCACCAATTGAAGGTAGCAGACAACGAAAGAAAGCAGAAACAGCACGAGACGATGGCAAAATCATGTGCGGAGGGCAGGGACACGAAAGGGAAGGACGAGCTACAGAGGTTTGGTCGGTGGACATATTTGCTTTGGGAAGCGTAAAATATAAGGCATTTTCCATTGCTCTCTCCTCAAATGGAATCTTTCTTACAATCGATATCTTTATTGCTTTTGTGCATAAGAAGCCAACTCCTCCTGTCTTCTGGTTTCCTTACCAACATCACAAATATAATATGCACAGGCCAACTGGTAGTAACTAGTGATACAGAGTGTAGATCCAAATCTTTTTTGCTTATTTGTTGGTCCTTTTTTTTCCTTTTCTTTTTGATGACATAAGCTAGATTTTTTTTCCCCCACAGCTACGCTTTCCTCTTTTCCTCTTTCTAGCTTTTAGATACATCCCATGAAGATCACTGATTGGAGTAGTAAATCAAGGCTTGTGCTTCTGGGTGTAGATGTAATCCAAGTGAGCCTCTGCAATCATCCTCCTCTTGAGGCATTCTTCATCTTGGTCGCCACATGACTCCTCCTCTGCCTCCATCCCCATAAGCTGCAAACTCAAATCCAAGCACCAGCAAGGCAAAAACAAGAAGGATGGAATTAAGAGGGGAGCCATTAATGAGGAGAAACTAAGGGAAACGAACTGCGGAAAATCGATTATTATTGATTCTTACATCTGAGAGATCAGTCGCTTCCATGACTAGGCTGCCATCGGCCTCAGGTTTTCCTCCACCCAGGACGACTGAGACAAGTTCAAGAAACAAAGTATGGTGAGCGCTTTTTGTTGTGGTGGTCATGAGAATAGGAGCGGAAAAGAAGATAAGAAGATGGTACGGGACAGTAGGCTTTTTAACCTTGTGTAGTAGTAGTCGATAAGGGGCGAGCGAACGAGGAGGAGAAGAGAAGAAAAGCGAAGAGAAGCAAAGCGAGTCCACCACTGGCCTTCATCTTCCCCTTCACAATCGTCTTCAAGCTCTCGAGCGGGTCTTGAACGGTTTGGAAACTTCGTGTTGCCGTGAGCACAGAGAGAGAGAGAGAGAGAGAGAGAGAGCAACGATGAGGTTGGAGGAAGTGAGGCCATTTGGTCGTATAAATAACATGAAAATTCAGTCCATTTCTCTGTCTGTCCTACCACTTTCCTTTTTACCTTTGCTTTCCTTTTTCTTTACCTTTTTTCTTTTGATTTAGAGATTACAACGAGAAAGAGACATGCCTGCTCGTGGATAATTACTTGATGAACTTAGTAGGCGCGTTTAAATAAAATTAAAGAGTCACATGTGTCGATACAACTGAAATGTTACCAGATCCGATAATTTATATATAATTTAATTAATTTTTTCTCGTGAGTGCTATTTCATATATCATAAATCTATAATGAATTTATGGTGGAGATCGTGTTAGAGTCGTAGAAGAGACGAAATTCAAGAAATTTTTTTGATTTTTTAAAGGAATCGTCACGTCTCATTCTATCTTGAGTCTAATCTTAAATCTAGGCCTAAATTTTTAATTTTTTTATTTTTTATCTCTTGTGGGCATCTACTAAAGTTAGAAAAAGGAAAAACAAAAGAGGGAGAAAAGGAGGGATGCATGCGAGTGCGCTTAAATGCGTCAACAAGTCAACCCTAGAGACCGTCAATGGCCGACAGCTGTTTTGCATAGTCCCGCATAAATTCTCGCATGTTTTACACGGCTTCTATTACCTTTCAGTTTCTGTTTTCCTCAATTCTAGCTTTTGCTTCAAATTTTTATTTTAGGCGATTTGCCAACTTTGATTTCAAAATCCTTGCCAGAAGACTTTTTTTTTTGTCAGTCATATTCTATTCCTACTTGAACTTTCACTTTTAGATTTTTGCATTGCCTTCTTGCAGGGCGTGGAGGTCGAAATTCACTCCTAAAACTAATTCGTCCCCATCCTAACCCCCTGAGAAAGTGGAGATTCGAACCCCCCACCTCCTCTTTTCAAATTGGAAGGGTGGCCACTAGAACAAACCTCAATAGTTAGAAGACCTAGGTCTAACAACACATGAGTAGAAAACTCACTGATTATTCTTTTCATACATGGTCAAAAGATTAACGAGGTTGGTGGGTCTTTAAATGCCTCTCTCTCTCTTTTTAAGTGTGGGAAAAATTTGTCAATGATTATTTACTAATTAATATAGTAGTGTATCTTGCGCTTAGAAATATGGTGGAAATCAATATTTGTCAATAGAAACTACATTTTCATTACAATCTAAATCAGCCGTTGAACTTCATCAATTCATGGGAGAAAATTGAAATTGCGCTTAGTGGTTGAGCTTAGTGAAAAGAACAGAAAAAATTAATTGAGCATAATGATAGGATTCATCCATAAATTGATACGTATACCTATTCTAATTTCAATGATATTTCTCGTACGCATGTATGTAAAAAGATTCATCATTCTTGCCACGCAATACGTCTAAATAATGGTTTTTATTCTCTCTCTCTATCTCTTTTCTAAAACTGCTAGTTGAAGTGGGAAGATAGCTAACTATTTTTGGTCATGTTCGCTTCTTTCTTCTGAGGATATTAGTGTGAAACCATTAGTCTCACGCACGATGCGACCAGACGTAATATATGTCCGCTCAAACCCTGATTCGCGATCGACTCCCTTTAGGTTTTACTTCATATCCACGTCATCTTGACATGGCAACCCCTCTTGCGAAAGTTATTACCGTAAGACCTAAATTTTTTGCTTCCCAGGACGCTAAAAGAGCTCGTTCGTTGCTCGATACTTTGGAGCAAAAGAAGCTGTTGGGGCCATCTCGCTTCTGAATTTGGAAGAACCTTTTAGAGACATTGCGATGCTTCTACGCATCTTCAAGCTGCCCAATAGAACCGAATGACGAATCTTTTTTTGGGTCGGTAACCAAATGACAATTCTCACGCTATAATCTGTCTTTTTATTCCAGATTGCGAAAGGGCATGCTCGAGATTGATGCTTGTGGAGAGAGAGAGAGAGAGAGAGAATGCCCTCTATTATGAAGTTTCAAATGAGCGGTCATTCTCCTCATAAACCAACTCCTCATCTTTCATTATTGGTGGTCGCATCGAGGGCTACTACGTTGCATGAATGCATTTATCACGTTTAGACGAACTGGCTTTGGTATAACTTGGGATATCTAAATCTTCGGCTGGACTAACGCGTGTAGAAATTTTTTGTATCTCAGTGAATTGGTTTCCGTCCAAAAGAAGGAACGCTTAGCCCGTAAAGTGGCGGTCATTATAACTTGAATGTAAATTGAGCCGAACTTTGATGATTGTGTAACTTGGAACCTGTAAAATCTCTATTGTAAAATTTTCTTTAGGTCCCCTAAGATAGTGTGAAAATTAGGGTTTATGTTGCGTGTTTGATTATTCATCTCTACTTGATATGGATATCTTATGGCATGCCGGGCACTAATTTTATTTTTACGGTAATTTATGGCATAAGCATGGATGGAGACTCATGAAGTACCTTACGAATCTCATGAACTAGTTTAATGCAATTCTTCGGCTTGCTCTAGTGGTCCTACTGCGACGCGGTTAGTGAAGTTTCAGCCGATGACTTCCGGTTTTTCAATTGCAAATCCCCCTAACACCCCAGCCCTACGAGTTATCCTTGTTCTGGTTTTCACATATTAAACCGTTAATATTATCACCAAAGGTCAGACCTGTATAATAAGTTTATGAAGTAGTCGACAGGTCATTTTCAATTATTAAATTCGGCGACCGGCCGATTGATTCGCTTGGGTTTTAGTGTGAGTATGTGTTCATGTTCATACACCCGAGGAGCGAAATATAATGGGGTTTCGCTTTCTTTGACTATGCCGGATCAAGACAACCACGTACCGCAAAATTTCTGGACTTAATGTGACAAAACGACCGACGGAATCTGAAATGGAGGTTTCCATTCGTCTGCTTTCAGAATCCATGTGTCACTTTAAAATATTAACGTGAAGCTCCGGGCAAAGGCATCGAGTTTGGACTTATCCGACAATTGAGAGAGTTCACGGAAAAGTAGCAACAGAACGGAACCAAAGACAATCTTGACAAACAGAGACAGTTTGTAATGCGATCCATAGATTCACACCAAAGTGGATCGAACCCTTGGCAGTTGTTGACGCAATGTTTACGATTGCAGATACAGGTAATCCAAGAGATGTTCAAAAGCAAAAAACACCGAGTGTATGCCTTCTCTCGTGATCGGAGGCTTTGTTGTATCTTAGAAGTGACTTTGTCCTAATGCAAAAGCTACATAGTGGGGGCAGATATCACCTTGATTGATTGCACGTTTCAAAATTATTGATCTTCATGCACTCTGCATTTAACTCGTGATTAGTCAACGGCGATTAAATACTTTTAGGATACTTTTTACGGGCCAAATAAACGAGTTCTAGCCACTACATCGTGGTCGTTGATGCCCGTCTTTTTACAAAAGGGGGTAAATTCAAGATGTTAATTTCCTTGGACATAAACACTATTGGCTACTTCATCACGCATGACCAATGCATGATGTGTGTAGTACGTGCACGAAATTTCACAGCAATCGAACGCCTCGAAACCCTAAAAAGAACACACACACACACTCTGATTGCAAGCCGACATGAATAAACTAATGTATGAAAAGAATGCCACCACCATGAAAAGAAGAACGACTTTCGTCCCGACGTCTTTGTCGCGGCTGACTAGGTCTCCCCTAGTCTCCCCCATCATTCACATTTCTTAGGTCATCCGATGGGGCCGCCAAAAGGTGGAAGAAGAATAATCAAAACCCCGGCCGGACCCGCACGTAAATTGATGTTTTCTAGGGGACGTCAATTATTCACACTCCGCTGTCGTCTAACGCTCCATTGAACCCCACCAGCGCGAAAAACATGTTTGATGTGAGACCAACGACCGGCGGACATTGATCAGTACCTTATTCATCACGAAAGCAGTGACACCAGTATTAATAATTTAACTGGCTTGGAGGGCGACAAGTGCATTTCACGTCAAGAGCGATGAGATGTTTCGGTCCTCCACATCGTCAATTGGAGATCTTCTCCTAACTTTAATGCAATAATGGAGTAACTTTCTCTAGAAATAAATCAAATTTGAGAAGGTTCTTTTGGGATGTTGTGAAGAGTCTAGAGGCTAAATCTTTTCGGGAATCGCGCACCAAGATTCGCTAGTGCTCTTCCTGGATACATAATGGAGACGAGGGTAAATATTCTGAAATTTTTCTAATGGCATGTCGTTATCACCATCGTGTGAATGCATGAATCTGGGTCGGCTTATCTCTGTATAGCAGACAAGACACACTTTGACCCGCACATAGGTAATTGCGAATTTGCGGGTGTTCTCTCCCCATCGGAGGGGGACGAATACATCAATGATGAATGAAAAGGTGAGATTGAGATAATCTTGCGCAATTTTCGCAAGTGGTCGCAGCACTTTTGGGTCATTTATATCTAGGTCACTGAATTATGATTTGATTCTGGATAACTTAATTTATTTAGCAATAACTTGTTTAGCTAATTAGTACTATCACACAGGCAAACGAATGAAGCTTTGGTGTCACATCACTCCTATCCTTCACAAAATAGTTGAAAAGAAGGAGAAACTTAAAAAATAAAAACAGGAGGAAAAAGAAAGGAGCCCTTGATGGAGGCAGAGGCCTTGAGCTTTGGCGGTGCAACCCAGATTAGGGTTCAATATATTTCTTGATTCTATTTCTCCAAAGAAAGTGGTAAACATGCTACTTAAAAGGATGGAAGCTAGATTGACTTGAGACACTGGTCATATACCATATATAAACCCAACATCTTGGAGTATATTCCAAACTCAATTCAAACACCAATAGGGTTTCTTGATCGAAAATTCCAAATCCGACTCAATCAAATATAAGGATCTCGGATATATATGATCTGCACTTGTCGCATCATACTCTTTTCTATAAAACCATCATGTCTTTATAGAAATTCCATATATATAGATATTTAAACCATCATATCACCAACATTTGCCAGCCTAGTCCAACCTCGGAGGAGCTGTCGTCTTTGCCAAGTGAAGTAAGAGAGACTAGAGGGAGAGGATGAAGACGAAGGAGAAGAAGGAAAACACTATTTAGTGTTGAGGAAAAACTAAACGTGTTTAAAAGATGAAAATATGTTACAGGTTTGACTAAAATTTACTAATGAGTAATATTTTCATAGTGTTAGAACTTAAGCACGATATTTTTGGAATTAGTTAGCTGGGTTTGAGTTTCATCGTATCAACTGAACATATCTTTGACTTATATCGAACCTTATCTAGTGTTCCTTACATACATGGGACCCCAAATCCTTTCCACACCTCAGAATTCGATAATGACTCATTGGAGTGCGAGCTAGTAAGGGATCTCACCAATCAGGATCTGTTTTACCATCCCTAGTACGTAAAACATTAGCACCACGTGGAAAACACAATCCGAGTTTGGTGTTGACTTATCGAAGGACAAGATCAAGACGTGAGAATCATTCGCGCTTGGCTTAATTAGGACCGGGGATGAGGTCTCTTCCTCAAATCTAAACGTTTCTCCGATTGCTAAGACACGTTTTGATGAGCTCTTGATTACATGCGCTTAGCTGCACAAGTGATTTTGTATCCACGCGTGATGATATTCCCATGCACGCCGGACCCCCGCATCCTTCTTGTTCTCACCCAGAATTGTCTTCCGGGATTTCGAGAGAGTGCGCCGAAAAATTAAACTTAAAACAGTAGATATATCATAGAGCTGCTTTATGGAATGCGCATGATTGGACACAGCAAATCAGAACGATTGCAATGTGTGTCGGAAAACTAGAGTGTATTTTAATTCCACGATGGATGTAGTTGGTCAGACACGGAGGATTGCCAACTCAACGATTAAAGGTCGCTTGTTCAAATCTCAAATTATATGCACACCCTCTTGAATTTAGATCATATGCTCAAAAGTCAGATTCTGAATATAATCGATTTATGAGACTTGTGAGGGTGCTCATGAGTCTCTAGATAGACAAGTCTTTGCACTAATGCCTTGAATTATTAAATGATTTGAGTATTTTTCTCCTGGTCTTACCGAGTCTATGGTTCTTTTATAAATGTAATCGACTCTTTGAGTATAAGGAGAGGGAGGCTTGTCACCATGTTTTGCGCCTCTCTTCTGAAGCCCAATGTCCTTAAAATTTATCAAATGTATCCTATTAGAATATTTAAATAATTAAATTATGCCTACATTTAATAGCTTAAATTTTTAGAATAATTGATAATTGTTCCATAAAATCTCACATAGTATTAACATATGAGGCCTTGAGTAAATATTTCCACACTTTAAGTTTAGGTCAAAGTCTAGTTTACATGTGAGGGAGGTGTTAAAATATTTAAATATAGACCATACCTTCATTTAATAAATTTTTTAGAACAATTGATAAAAGTCTCACAAAATCACACATATTAAATGTGTCCACTTTGGCTTAATAATCACAAAATTACAAATTACTTCAAATTTTCCGTTGAATGCACTCTATGCATCCCCCTTGGATTTTGTAGTGAATCTCGAGAACAGAGCATGCGAACTTGAACTCATAGGGCAATGAACCCTATATTGCACCAGTTTGCCGACCTGAGCTAGGCAAGTGGTTACCGTCTCTAGTCCAAATTTGGTTGACGATGTGCGTGAGAGATTCACGATGGCCATTGTTAGAGATAATTATGATATATTTCTCAATTTTTCATATCTTTGGATTGTGCATGAACGCATATTTATGATTGATTCCATTAGATAGTCATCTAAAAAGCCTATGTTCATGTACTCATCATTATAAAACACACAAAAATCAAGTGGTAACAGGCTAATATAAGCTCTGTTATCCTGATAAACAAAATCAAGGCGACTTAAAAAATCATGTGGAGTATGAAATAATCGATTTGATTTAGAGCCATTCGTTTCACCTGTAGGTGTACGAGTTCATTATTGCGTAAGTCCCGCAGGCATGCGTGTGATAGGTATGAAATCTCTTCACATGCGATAACAAATACCCAGCGGACAAGCGACCGAGAGTTCTGCACACAACATGACTTGAGTTGCTCATCTCAGGAACGACGGTGTAAATTCTTCATCATTGAGCTACCACACTCCGCGATAGATTCAATGAAGTAGATTATTAGGAGAATTTGCAGTACTTATGGTGTTGACACTAAAATTTGATTTGATCATTGATATGCACGTGTTTGGCACGAGGCTGAGAAATATATAGCATATAGGTAAAGATAAGTGGTAGTCACATGCATAACACATAGGTATCATCTTATATGTACTGAGCCATCAATAAGTATAGTAGTTAACATGTGACGATCGATGACAATATTCTTTAATATCATGTGCTCAGTTATCGAAATATGATGACAGATGGTTGGTGACCGCCTATGTGAGCATTGGCGGCAAGTTTTCATTGGAAGTTTTACAAATACTGCTCAAATCACTAAGACGGTTAGCATCAAGAATCCAGGTTGTGGAGGGAGCACTTGCCATTCAAGGACCAATCGTGGAACGGTTGTCGATAACCGCAAACCATCGACATGCAATGGAGATAGTTATACGAAACATGGGCAAAGGAAGTTTGCAAGAATAAAGGAGTATGGACGAGGCCAATGGAAGTTACTTGGAGAAAGACAACCACTGAGCATAATCAAAGAATAGTTACTCCACCTTCACTATAAATACCAACGGCTATCCAACAAGAGACCCTTCCAGCACAAATCAAGAAAATGTTATCTTTCAACTATCTAAACTTTTTTTGCAGTATTCTTTTAATTTCCTTAGCTACAGTTTTTGGATTTGCGTTGTCGATTAGATTCTAGTGTGCATCTTTATCCAATATCTCGACGTTGTAACTTTTAAGTCTTGTCGTTGATTAAATTTCGACTTGATTTGGGATTATATGGTGTTTTTGGGATTAAAGAAATCCAATTTCTTATTGAACGAGATATTTTTTATTCGGAATTGGAGAAAATTCGGGTCTCCTTTAATAAAATTGAAAGAATTTTGGTGAAAAATATTACGTTGCGGGAGCAATACGAGAGCAATACCGGCGTGACAACCGGATATAATATGATGGGAAAAACAGTCACCTTGACCAAACGTGTTGCTCCCACTACTACTTTCTCGACGGCCTATTTCCCATGCCTTACGGAAGACTATATTTAATGAAGGGACGGGTGTCAAGTTTGACTATAAAAAGAGTGTCCTCGACGTCCAGGCTCATCCATCGCAAGAACCATACATCCGACACTCCACATGCGATGCGCATATTGGTCCTACGTGATCTTTCTTTCCCCAACGCATCGACATGCTTGTCACGATGCACAAGGCTCCTCGAGATCTCAGGGCAAAGTCCACGTAAGACCAACGTGTTTTATGCGATGATCTCGAAAGCCCCTACTAGGGTTTGACTGCCACAAGCCGACTCGATTTAACTAACATCAAAAGCTTTCTTTTCCGAGGTAGGCGAAGACGGCGGGGAACTTGAAGAATAGGATTCATTCGTGGGCATAACCCACCACGAAGTTAAAGTATATAAAGGCGCTTTATATCGTGGCAAAATGCACCTCGTGCACGTTTGATTGGCTTATTACGCGAGCACGAATACATTCTTCTGGATAAGTTCGGGCGATTTAATCTTTATAGAAGAGGTGGATTAACGATAGCTAATTTATTGTTCAAACCATGGACGAGATCAATGTGAACGGAATGCTGAAAAAAGCAGAACTCAAGTCGGACTTAGCTACTTACACCTTTTATCTTTCTCCGTCCCCCACACAAAAACTAGACAGTTTGAATATGAGCACATGGTAGTTTCCACTACGAGCGTTCAATATCCTTGCGACGCAAGCATCTACTATATGGTGACGATATTTTATCAAACCATGTCCTTTTCACTATAGTAGAATGAGGTTCTTGAAAAGCTGACTAGGTTCACTTTGGAGGCACCCTTATCTGCACAGCGGAAGGGGGGGTGTGGAATCTTACAAGCGCCTAGTCCAATTACTCACATTTGTATTGAACATTAGCTCATAATTAACAATGCAAGAACTACTAATCACTTAGGGCTTTATTCGCACTGTCTTGGTTTTGATTGTCTCATGGGTTTGGAAAGTCTCTACAAACTGATGATTTGGTCAAAGGACATAGTGAAAACAAAATACCATTCGTTTTGAATTGTCAGTTTGTCGATTTTATTTTCCAGATTCCCTAGAACATGGATCTCTAGGCTTGGTTCTGGAGGATGATCAAGTTTACTTCTACTGTTCCAGGCGGCCAATTCTGGAAAAAACATACATCAGATCAGACTTCTCAACCCTTAATTTCAACCTTGATGGTGTGTTGAAGAATGTCGTCATGTGTGATAGTTATGGTTAGACAAGGAACCCAAAAGCCAAAATAGGTTTCAAAGAGAGAATTGTCAAAGAAAATTATGGACCGCCTAACTGTTGTCTCAAACGAAATGACAACCGCAAAATACAACACAATCGTATCAGAAATACTGAAATCCAGGATCTCAGGATCTGTAGCAGTAGCCAATCCACTAAACGGATATTTAAAAGAGACCAACTTCATCAGAATTCCGTGTTTCCTCCTTCCCAGACGAATGGAAAACACTGGTTCTCCTTTTCTTTTCCTTTCAGTGGGAAATTTTTATTATGGAAAACATATGTTTACTAAGGAACTAACAAAATGTGCTGATATCCATCAACCTCCACCACCAGCCACCTGTTATAGTTGTAATGCCTAGATCCACTTTATGCTGGTCCAATCTCCAAAGAGAGTACTCAAGATGATGACTTTTGAGAATATATGATGGTAATACTGTGTCAAGCCATAAGCTTTCTCCTATCTAATGATATAGTGCCATCTGATATAAATCTTAGAGCCAGATCCACATAGGTCAAGTCTTAAAAAGAAAATTTAAGGTTTCGACTATCTAGACCGACTCTTTTCTTATGTATTAAGGTACAAGTTCTTTCCATCCAAGATGGAATCTGGGGGTATTATAATTGGTAACGATTCCATCAATCTGAGGGATAAAGCTCTTAGGAGTATTCAAATGTTCTACGGAGCCATGGATGGGTAAGCAAATTTCGTTGCCCCCTTAGCAGTTAGAACTTGTTATGATAACTATTAAAACTTTCCACCGTTTCCCCCTCCGCCCCTAAAAAACCTAGATATTTTACCCATTAAATTTCATATTGATGGCCGTGTCAAGCCATTCTGTATTTTTTACTTGTAACTCTGCTATCGAACTTTTGACTCTATCTATTTGTTAAATTTACTTGATTTTCATTTTTTTTTTCATTTTTTATATGCTAGTCAATACAAAATAGTTTCAATTAAGTTTATCATGGTTGATGATCATAAGGGAAACATCAATTTTCTAAAACGATCAGTGTTGAATGATTAGGGGATGGGAGGATTGAGGGTGTGGGTAGTGAGAGGCGTTGGCAAAGGCTAATGTTCCAAAGAATCTCAATCACAAGCTCAACAACACTTCTTAAGATCCACAATTCATTAGCTTGATCATAGGGGAGACGGTCTCAAAGGGAACTGGATCAAAGGAGTGGGACAGAAAGAGGGTGCAAAAATTAAAACGAGCAGAGGTTGAAGATGAATGAGGAGAAGATGTGGACGTAGGCAGACAAGCAGTTGGGGTCCAAGAAAGGCTGAAAAGGGAGAAGTTCCTCCTTATTCTTGATGAGGTATGGGAAACCAGTCAGTTGGATGAATCAGACATCTTTGACTCCACAACCACTAGGGTTCTAAGATCATATTTACTTCATGATATTTAGATGTTTTAAGGGAAATAATGACTGACGTCTAATTTAAAGTGGAGGTCCTGACTCCTAACGGATGAAGAAGCTTTGGGAATTATTCACTAAGCAAGTTTGTTTATTAGAGAGCATCAAACCATTAGCTGAGGACGTCTGCAACAAATATGGTAGTTGCCCTTGGCTCTAATTGTCATGGTTTCGGCGCTGAGGGCAAAGGAGAGATGTTTTTAGGAGACGTGTCTTAAGTGAGCTGCACATGTCGAGGCCATCTATTTATGGCATCAAACCTCAGGTCTACAACTAAATTAAGGTTGACTTATTACTTGCTACATGATCATCTGAAAACCTTGCTTTCCTGGCGCTGCTTGTGTTGCAAGGACTACACCATTCGAGATAATGAAATAGTACGAGATTGGTGAGTTGAAGGTCTTTTGGGTGAATTGACTTATGATGGTGCAGTTGTTAGGGGTAATACTTTGATGGCTGATTTGGCCGACTCCTCTTACTGGAAGAAGTGAGTTTCTTGAAGCCATAAAGATGCATGATGTGGTATGCAATGTTGCTATACAGATTTCAACCTCCTTTAATCAAGAAGGTAAGTTCCATGTTCGAGCAAGAGATGGACTAACTGGAATCCCAAGCATTGGAGTGTGAAAACTTGGAAAAGGTTTCGTCTATGGATTGTGAGGCGAGTTGTTCGAAAATCAAAACTCTCCTTCATGGTAATTGTTGCCCGAGTTGTGTTACAGAGACATTTGCACACGGATCGGGAGCAGTTGAAGTACTGAATTGAAGTGAAACTCTATTAACATCATTCCCCATTCTCTTCTCTATGCTTCTAGCTTAGCAGAATGCACACAGCTTCAATAGTTACAGCCATTGATATGTCTAGAAAAACTCACAATCCTCAATCTTTTAAATTTCATATGACTAAAGGGATGGGACGATTTGTAAGAATTTTTCTGATGTGGGCTACATTAATTGAGATTAACTGTTTTTACGGAGTTGATCTAATAAAGTAGGATATAAAGTTTCTTAACAATCGAATATGAACTGGCATTATTGGTAGAGTTGGGCGCCCGTGATGATGATAGCGCCGTCTCTAAAACTCTATAAATAAGACTAAGGTCCCTCCTCTAAATCATTCTTCCAAAATACTCTCTCACCTCACATAAGGCAATCTGTGAGTGGCGGTCTCATTGAGCCAGGAACCAAGGGTCATAGAGGAGAAGATCTTCAGTATTAAAGGCTCGGATTGCTGTCGTTTTGCTCCAAGAACTATGAATTCAAAATCAGGTACGCAAATCTTCATCTTCTCCTTTACGATGTTCGAGTTTCTAGCTATGTTGATCTTGGGAAGCCGTTCCGATGGCCTACACAATTTACTAATCTACAGGTGTTATCTTCTTATAGATGGCCAATAGTGCATAGAGATCATCCACATCACTTTCATGAGGAAAACCATCAAAGCGTCCATGAGCCTCCTATAGAAAGGAGGGCAACATTTGATGAGCTGCGGTCTCTGATGAAGTCATCCGTTTTATGCGTGGATTTATGTGATACACCCAAGGCATCCAAAATTACGACATTTGCTGGACTAAGAGATTGACAATGTGTCAATATGGTTTGGGTTTGACTACTGCCAGACATCTATCTTAAAAGCATATGGAGAGAGATGTTCATGGGGCCCAAGTCGAATGGTTCATCTTCCATGGAGAATCATTATTGTTGGATGATCGGCCCAATCTTTAATGAACTTTAAACATTCTGGTGGGGAAAAGAGGTGGTTGCTTCTCTCAGTTGAAGCTTCTATAGATTGGACAAATAAAGATAGAGTAGGAAGTAACTCGCAATAGTAACTCGCAATTTCATCTTGCTCTATCTCGGGCATACTCGGTAGAATATTGACCACGGCAGCTACAGAGTAAGACTCTACAGGTGGTTGTGTAGCATCTGAGCTCGTAGAGCCACCACCAGATTGACTTGATGACCTAACTTTCAAAAGATCTTGTATGGCTTTGCAAGTGTCAGCAATACCAACTTGGTTACTCTTTCTTCTCCTCTTAGTAGTTGGAGTCCTATCCAATTTGTGCTTTCCACGAACTGAAGTTCCAGCATCATCTGTTGTGAAGACTCTCTCATCAGTGTGGTGTCCACTGAAGTCATTTGTATTGCCACCATCATTGTCACCATATGCATTGCCACCACTGTTGTCACCACCTCCATTGCCATCACCATTGTCATCTTCATCTGACAAAGTCAAATCTTGAGCACTTCCTATGGCGTTCTCCCCAGTAGCATATGTACCACCAAAAACAATACATAGTTCAGGATACTGAGGAAATCCATTCTTCCCGAATCTTGCCCACTCGACATTATCCTACAATTTTCACAATAATGACATTTCAGCAATATAATCATACAATTTAAAATTGACATCTATAATGATATCAAAATGACGAAAAAGTTATGAAATACCTTGATATGAGATTCCCATATACTTGGATCGTCGACGACAACCCTTTTATTCACATTATCCCAACCAAATCCGGATTGAGAAATGAGTTTCTGAAAACTGGCATACTGTTTTTTCAATTTGTTAACCTTGTTCCTCAGCTGTGTCATGTTATATTGGAATCCTGTCCGTGAAGTGAGTTCAGACTGTATATTCCTCCACCCCGCTTTTTGTTGAAAGTGGAAGAGGTCAGGGGGTCGTTTCCCTTTTTACCTCATCCACCAATAAATCGATAAGTACGTTGGTTACGGACTCCGTCCACCTTGCACCGAATGCCTGTCTCTCGATGCCATTGAATCTTCGACCTCGGTTGAGCATCATATGAGTTATGAATTAAATCAATAACATAATACCATAAGAACTACACGCCATACACAAAATCAGCATGGTAACCTATATGGATCCGTATACCCTATCCTATTTTATGCACAGTCCAACTAAATTATAAGATCTCTAAGATTAAGACAACGAAAAAACAAGCCGAAAGGCCAACCTTAGCGTGCGGATAACTGTTTCCAAAGTCAGCAAACTGCGATTTATGTGGCAGCCCTTTTTCAACCTTGCACCAAACAAATCATGGAATTAAACATTTAGCATCAAAATCAAGAATCATGTTTGAACAGAAATCTAAGATTGCGTCATCCCCCTTCTATGGTGTTAACAATTTGCAGCTTATGCTTATCACATCAAAGTGCATGGAAGAAGAAGCAATTTGTAAGTGTCATGGGTAGAATCGTTCATTTTCAGATCAAAGGCACATACATCTGGTATGTATTACTTCATAGTAAGAACAATTAGAGAAACATGCTATCTTTCTTCGAAAAAGAGGTAAATATGTAGATAATAAAATGGCTCGAAATTAATACGACTTGATCACCTTCTGCAGAACAAAAGTACTTCTACGGTCCTTTGGACAACCTAGTGTTAACAAAAACTGCATTTGTTGATCGAATGAAGAAGCAAAACTATTTTTGCGTGGTCATACAAACACATCAGTAAACTCCCCACATCGATAGACTTACCGTGTAGAACTTTATACCTAAGTCGGGTGCTTCAGTATGATCTCCTTGAAAAGGCTACAGAAAGCAACCAGATCTGATGAGGCTTTTGCTATCACATATCTTATTCCGTTTCTTCCGTCAAGATCTGCCCCTACAGCTTGTTTGCGTTTTGTAGTGGGCTCGAAATCTCTGATTGGAGGTTGTTAAAGTTTAGTTTTCTCCGCTTTGGAAAGGTTTCAAAATCAAATTATAATATGGGAAAATACCAAGGACCATCTTGAGTTTTCATTTCAATGCTACTTCCCATCCTTTATTTTCAAGCAATACATATTTACATCCTTCCTAGTTTAGACTTTAGACACCACATCCCATCTCACAACAAGTAATTATCTATCAAGTTTCGATTTTCCAATACCTCTTTCATTTTCCCAAGGTTCACCCATCCGGTTAGAAGAAACCTAGACCCACTATCCAAACCTTTACCAACAGCAGTTGCTGCCTGTTATGTCCGCCTCGCGGCCGCCTGGTTACCCCACTTCTCTGTGTTGTGTGTTTGTCTTTCTCCCTCTCTTGATTGCCGGAGCGGTCGGAGTGAGGTTGTGGAAGTCATGGACAACCTTTGTAAACTTGCCAAGGTCACCGAACCTCTCATCACCACCAGAGAGAGAGAGAGAGAGAGAGAGAGAGAGAGAGAGAGTGGTGAAGCATGCTTGGTAGGCGGTGGCGGCTCTCCTGGAGATGAGGACGGGGAGGTGTTCAATGGTGTTCAACAACGGTGGTCAGTGGTAGGTAGAAGAAGCTGGGTTTAGGACTTGTGGTGGGCTTGAAGATCTGGATCTGGATAGTGGCGTTTATGTTAGGTGAATCAAGAGTTAGGGTGGTGGTTATGAAGGAGGGGGAATCTGGTCTTTCTACATTGAGATTCATCTAGTTGAGATGGGGAGATGCGATTACGGAATGATGAAAAAACGTAAGAAAGAACAAACCATCTTTCTTTCATAGAATGGTAAGCAGCAACAACATCTTCGATGCCACTAGTAACCAACCATCCCATGGTGGCCCTGCCTCTAGATGAGCATTGTCAGAATTTCAAAGAAGGAATATGATATCGTACCTAATTCTATCATACCCAAGTCAAACTATATAATTACCAAATCTAAGGGTTACTGAATGTAAAACCTTAATATGCAGAAGGCTTTCTAGACAATTTCCGATGTCCATGCCGCGAAAGTCCAATGGTTAATTGGATGTGGACAGTACATGGACGCACGGTGTGGAAATAGACCTCTGCGCACCCAATAATTTATGAGTCTTATGTTTCGTTGTTCTTTGTTTTAATTAGAGATTATCATGAAGTCACGCCTTTCTTTACTAAACGTTTCTGCAACCTGTGACCTTGATTAAAACAGAAACGAGGAGTTGGTCAACCCAAAATGGTTGGACGACCGCCTAAAATTTAAGTGTAGATCAGGATCTTCCCATCTGTCGTGCTGACTTCAGGCATTACAAAGAGAAAATAATGTGAGAGACCGTCCCTCGCCTTGCAGACTGACTTCGACAGAAGGGGCAGCGCATCATGCTTTTCTAGTTAGGTTCTCCCTTTCTTGCATGTGTAAAGATTGAGCTGACAATTTTTTGCTGACTGAGAAGTAACATGGGAAGAATAAAAAAGGCCCAAAAAGTCAAACATGTGTGGGCTGGCTTATCGCTGACACTTCTCGTCTAGACAAATTCCTTCCTCCCCTCTCGCAACAAAATTATCAAAATAGTCCTAAACCCATTATAATTTTTCCGGTTCAATCCTAAACCTTTTTTTTTATCAATCTAATCCTAAACCTTAGTCCATTCGGTTAAGTTTGACCGGTCGGTGCCAACATGGACGTCGGTTGCCGACATGTCATTTTTTTACATTTTTTTTTTCGATTTTTTTCCTTTTTCTCTATTTTATTATTATTTTATTTTATTTTTTCTTCTTCTACAATTGACCAGAGGCTAGGTTGGCAATGTCGATCTCACCAACCACTAGGGAGGCTAGCCCTCGGTGGCATTGGCAATGGCGAGCCTTGGCCACCCCTGGCAAGGAGTAGTTGGGCAACTTGAATGTGGCACTAGCGAGGGCGAGCCTCAGCCACCCCTAGCAAGGACTCGCCATCGTAGGCGAGGGTTGCTTGACCTTGCCCAGCTACCCTTGCCTGTGAGGGCAACTCCTTGCTAGGGGTGGCCAAGGCTTGTGGACACCAGGGCTTGCCCTCGCTCGCCTAGATCTTGGCTAGGTGAGCTTTGACCAGCATTGCTTGCCCTTGCTTGCAATTGCGAGTTCTTGCCAGGATGGCCGAGGCTTGCCCTCGCCCTTGCCAAATCTAGGCTGGACGAGCCTTAGTTAGTACCACTCGCCCTTGCCCTCACTAGATCTGGGCTGGGTGAGCCTTGGACAACACCACTAGCCCTCACCTATGACGATGAGCCCTTGCTAGGGGCGGTCGATGCTCGCCCTCACCAATGGCGGTGAGGATGAGCCTCCCTAATGGTTGGTGAGGTTGACCTCATTGATGCTAGCCTTTGATTGGTCGTCTGGACCGGCCATAGGAAGAAGAAAAGAGGAAATTAAAAAAGAGAAAGAAAAAAAGGAAATAAAATTGAATATACATATATATAATTGACATGTTAGCGTCGACCGGATGGTCGATGTCGGTCAACGTCCATATCAACACTAGCCCATCAAAATTAATCGGATAGACCAAATTGGCACGAATACAAAATGCTTAGGATTGAAATAGAAAAATTACAACAAGTTTAAAGCTGGTTTGGTAATTTTTCCTACCTCACCAGATGAGATCCCATCACTTGTTATCTACTTGAATCTTTGTGGAATAAGAAAGAATTTCGAGGAGATTGGGGTGCTCAAAGAAGGGAGGGGAAGGAAAATCAAACTTAACATGTGGTTGATTTAAAGTTAACTCGATGAGATAAAATTATATCACTACTTTTCGTATGGTATAGATGTCAAACTTGGAAAGAAAAAGTGTCTTATTACCTTAATTTCCATTTACCATTAAAAAGAATTAAGAAAAATTATGTCAAATAACATGTATTGTTGGGGGGAGCTTGTCTAGGTTGATTTCTTAATGTCAACTAAAGTACGAATTTCCATTAAAGGAAGAGAGGTGACCCACTGAACTTAGTAAAAAATCTTGCCTTTAAAATGTGGTTGGTCAACGGTCAACGTTTCACATGCCATGCTAGTCTCGACCTCTCGACAGATCTCACATTAATTGCTGAGAAATGGTATCCCCTTTTCTCATTATTATTATCGTGGTCCAATCCTGAGCATGTGTTCGCTTCCATTTTAAAAAAATCCCTTCAAAGATGCGAACCAAAATAAATATTTTGAACTTTAAAACCTTTGCATAAAGCAGATTCAACCGCCATATGTTCTGAAAGATCTTAGGCATTCCACATTTAAATAAAAGTCAAGTTGGAGAGTTATGACAAAGAAGAGACAAGCACAGGAAAGTCACCCGAATTAACCAAAAGTTCTTACATGCATGCGAGCGCATATAAGCCTAAGATATATTAGCTATTAGATTTAGTGGGTGCCACTCGAGGTCGACATGATCGGTCTCTTATACTGTGTTAGGTCTGCATGCACCAAATGAAGGTAAGATTAGCTTACCAAACGCAGAGTACTTATCCGTTTTCTAAGCCTGAACTTTAGGCTAGATGATTTATTTATGTTCACCACATTTATTCTGTTTGATATTCTTACATGTTTTCCCTCTCTATCTATCCCGTCAAGTCGGTCGGGTCCATATCTTGCATTTCATGTTGCGAGTTGACTTACACACGAGGCAAATATTAAGAAATATGCTGGTCTATTTCTTGATAAACGAAAATTTTGAGATGAACAATTCATCTAGATACACTGCTAAGCAAAAGCAGGGAAACGAGCGAGAGTCTCATGGTTAGGTGCCCTACTCAAAGGCTGCTTTATGTTTTCTTTAATCCAAGCACTACTCTCTAGATTTGAAGAAGTCAAAGACTTCATCCTCAAGATACAAGAAAACTGATTTATCAATATGGCACGTCACATAATCACCTAAAGTCCTACATCAAGTAAATCTCTAGCACTTCTGACATCAAGAAGCTGGTGCAACTTGCTAGTCGCTACATCGTTCTTTTCGCACTTCTTTATTGTTTGACCCGCAAAGTTTTGATCTTCGAATGGTCTGAGAAGTACCTCTACGGACGAGTTAAGCCCTGACCCTATCTGCACTTGAAGAAGATATAATATAAGGACAGTACGTGAAAAATGAAGACAGTTTTCATTATAAGCGCGCCTACATCTAGTGGAAATAAACCAATCTTAACGTTTTTTTTTTTTTTTTTTTTTTTTTTTTTTTTTAATATTTGATTATATTAAGACATGTAGCCAGAAGTCGCGTCGAGCTGCGGCTGCGCAAGTTGCACCAACCCACGACTCCACGTCGGACTTGTGATGTCTGGAATCTGAATCCATTCATTTACTTTCGGTGGGTGGAGGGACGCACGGCTTGCTCTTGCAATAAACTAGCAAATACTAAACAATACCCTCGACCTTCTCGATCTTCTCGAGCGCAAAAGATCTATCTGTCTGGTGTTCCCCAGTCCATGCCTCAGATAAGCACTCCAAAAAACCATTGTTTTGTCGATTGAAAGAGGGAAACTTTCGCGTTCATACGATAATAAATTAATAAGTGAGTGGCATTTCGGCTGTGCCCGTGAATGGCCCCATGCAGAAGTCTCTCAATCTCGATCCACTCTCCGGCTTCTCAAACCTCCGCAGCAACGTCGATTCGATCATGAAGATCGGACCGTCTCTTTTCGACGCGATCGCTCGGCTCGCGATCCTTGCGACGCTCTGCTTTCTCCGAGCCAGCTCGCGGGAGCTCCTCAGGGGCTTCGAAGCCGCCCCGAAACCTTCCGTCTCTGGTTTCCAGCCCTTACTCACCGACCTCACCGGCAACTTCTCGCTGAGCTTCCTCCGAGTCAACGGCACGAGGCTCGCCCTCGCCGTCGTCCATGTGCCGTCCTCGCAGCCCCTCTGGGTCGCCGACCCGGGCCGGCCGGCCCGGTGGTCCGACCGCAGCACGCGGCTCTCTTTCAACGGCAGCCTCGTCATCTCGGACCCCTCGTCGGGGGTGTTCTGGTCGACGGGCACCGACGGCGACCGGATTGTGCTCCTGAACAGCTCGAATCTTCAGGTCCAGAAGCAGAGTGACGGCGGCGGCGGGACCCCTGTCGTTGTGTGGCAGAGCTTCGACTTTCCGGCGGACACCCTCGTGGAGAACCAGAACTTCACGGCCGCCATGTCGCTGACGTCGTCGAACGGGCTCTACTCGATGCGCATGGGGAGCGACTTCTTCGCCCTCTACGCGAAGTTCGGCGGCGATTTGGACCAAATGTATTGGGAGCACAAGGCGCTGGAGGCGAAGGCGCAGGTGGTCGACGGGGCCGGCGCGGTCTACGCCCGGGTCGACCCGGGCGGGTTCATAGCCATGTACCAGAACGGCAGCGTCCCGGTCGACGTCGAGGCCTTCAACAGCTTCCAGAAGTCGATCGACTCCTTCCTTCTGCTCCGGCTGGAATCGGACGGGAACCTCAAGGGCTACTACTGGACCGGGTCGACCTGGGCCACGAACTACCGTGCCATCTCGGGCTTCTGCGAGCTGCCGAGCCCGTGCGGCCCGTACAGCCTGTGCTCGGCGGACGGAACCTGCTCGTGCCTGGACAACCGGACCGAGGCACGTCCCGGTTCGTGCTCCTCCGCGCCGGGTTCCGGCGACTTCTGCGGAGGAGGAGCAGGGTCAGGAAGCGGCGGCTTCTCGGTGCTGCGGCGTGACGGCGTGGAGCTGCCGTACAAGGAGCTGATGGGGTACGCGTCGGTGCCGTCCCTAGACGACTGCGAGCGCGCGTGCGAGAGCAACTGCAGCTGCTGGGGCGCCGTGTACAGCAACGCCACGCGGTTCTGCTACACGATAGATTACCCGATCCAGACGCTGCTCGAGGTCGCGGACGAGACCAAGATCGGGTACTTCAAGGTGAAGCCCGCGCCGGCCGGGAAGGGCAAGGGCTACGAGGTCGGGTTCGGGGTGGGGGTCCTGATGTGGGTCCTGCTTGGGGTCGCGGCGGTGGCCGTTGTCGGGCTGGTGGCTTGTCGGGTGTGGAAGAGGAGGAGGGGAGGGTTGAAGGGGCATCTGGCGGGCGAAGACGGGCTGGCCGCCGGCCCGTACAAGGATCTCGGGTCGGCGAGCTTCCGGTCGATCGAGCTGAGCAGTAGATGATCCGACCGACCCCGCACGAAAAGCGGACGACGGTCTAGACAAAATCATTGATGTTTGGTCATTGGGACCGGTCGAAAAAGTCGTGGACAGTCGATACAAACTGCTTAAGTTTTTTTTGGTTAATTTCTACTTTTTAGAACCAAATGGGGACGTCGTGTAGGTCTTTAGGATTGATTCAATTGACTAAGATGGGACAATACAATAGTGCAAGTTGAGACAAGAGTGCGAGACACAGAGGAACAGTTCGAGGAGGTGTGACGCAAGACATGACGATATTTGGTTGGATTTGGTCGGCGGCAGATAGCGGGGGGGTTTGACCGACTGCAAGTGGAAAACGAGTGGCATAACGATGCCGCGTGGGAGCGAAGATAACTTAAATATTTGATTTTCTCTTTTTCATTTTCTTTTTTTGGGGACATGGTGGGTGGGTGGACTGATGTGTGCGCAGAAGTTGGGCGGCGTGCCGGATCGGAGAGATCGATGCCAGCACACGTGCGCCGCGTGAGAGGCGAAGCCACCGCCGACCTCAGTCGTTGCCGTTCTTTGACATGTTCGAGACCTCTCCAAGGAAAGAAAAAAAGGGCAAATGTCAAAGATAGTAATGGCGTTTGCGAACTTACCCCGACTTCTTGGGAAAATCTTAGTTCCTTGTGAAGTGAATTTTTTTGTCGTTGACTTTAATGAATTCGCGTTTGTGAATTATGACGGTGAAACCACATAGGAGGTCAATGGAGGTCCTGCGTTCATGTATCCACAGCTTCTTCTATTGATTGAGAGTAAAGTCTATAATATCCGGAGCTTTAGCATGTGATCGGAACCGTTCAACTTGATCTATATGAATTTCATAAGGCAAGCGACCTCTGAGTTTGATTGTGCCCAGCATCAAGCTCATTCACTAGATTGGGACGTGTTATTTTGTCTTATGTGAGATTCAGAACCCAATTTCCAAATACACAAGTACTCTCTCTTGGGGAGGGGTTGCAAATGGGAATATGATGTTCTGTCCAATTTACAATTCTAAGTTAGGGGCTTGGATTATATTAAAATGTACAATATTAGTTTTTAAATAAAGGAAGGGTTTTTAGTGACAAAACTCATTACCAAGAAGGAAAACAGCGGATTTTTAGTGACAAGACTAATTCAACACCAGCAAGGAAAACAAGAAATTCTCCCTCCTCGACATCTTTATTTCTACGGAACCTTCAAATAAGATGAAATGAAAAAAACGAAGGGTAATTGTTCACTATGCTTCAAACGAGAACACCAGATTCTCCCTACTTTGTACTAGCGAGAATCGTGTATTTTGACCCGATGCTAAGTAAATGAGAACGTCTACAAAAGGTGAGCAATTGAAGCGAAAATTATTTAGTTAAAGTGAATAATACAAAGAGCCTTTATTTATTTCATGGACAATGAATAATTTGAAAAATATTTTATAAAAATGATCGCTTATATTACATGAAATAATCAATTAATAAAAAATATTTTCTTTATTGACAATAATTTATGTATAAATATTTTCGTTGACGATGCAAAATTTTTCATTTATTCATTTTTAAAGTAATGCAAACGATCATTTTTATGAAAATGTTTTCAAATCATTCATTTTTTACTAAATAAACGCACCCATTGCAAATTCAAGTATATGTCACGTTCACATCAACCAAATCCGCACATACAATTTTCTCCATCTAGCATTGTGTCTCCTTAGATTGGTGCCTGCTTCAACAAATTCCACTAAAAATAAATGAGATGATGCCGTTGGACACATTGAAATAGTTTAGGATCTAGTTGAAACGATTTGAAATTTCAATCATAACATGTTGCACATCAAACTAAATTCCACAAACATAATTAAACTAATCGAAAATTCAATGATGGCATCAATTAATCCGGGCAGGACGTGGAATTGAGAGAAGGGCTTGCAAATTGGAGAAAATGGAGGAAAATTATTTATTTCGTGAAAAATGAATGACTTGAAAAATATTTTTCTAAAAATAATGACTTGTATTGCTTATAAAAATGAATGGATAAAAAAATATTATCATTATTCACAAAAATGTTTAGATATAAATTGTTGTTGGTGATGAAAATAATTTTTATATATTAATTATTTCAAGTGATATAAGATATTACTTTTAGGAATTTTTTTTTTCACATTATTCATTTTTCACAAAATAAACGGGACCTCTCCTCAAGAATTTCACTCAAGAAGGGAAAGTTTTATGTCAATGAATCCATAAAGGGTTCACTTGTAAGACTTTTCTCTCTTCTTCTAACTCCGTCTCTCTTCTCCCACTGCTTTGTTAGTTCTTTTGCAAGCCATGGACGACCTCTCTCCTTCCTCTGGCCCTCTCCCTCACTTGCACGGGCTGCAACTACGTCATTTACTTGCCTTGTCCCTCACCCGAGCTCGACCCCTGCGCCTCCCCCATCGGCGATGGCTCCATCATTGAAATTGTCCGCCGGCTAGCGGCCCTCAGGTCCAAGAACAAGCCCAAGTCCCCCATTCTTGTCGTCATCACTCGTGATCTCGAGCCCTTGCATCCTCGAGATCCTTTGCGCTCCCAGTTGTTGCCTCCCTCCACAGCTTCTGAATTTGATGAGGGCTCACTAGATTCGGCGTAGGTGACCCTCACCCCTGGTTGCGATAGTTGACCCTTGGCTGAATTCTCTTGTTAGATTTGGCAGGGGAAACCCTAGACTGTGGTCGGTTGGCAGCATGGCTGAGTATCGGTTATAGGCCAAAGGGAAAGAAAGTAAAAAAAAAAAGAGAGAGAGAGAGAGAGGGAGAAATGGCAAAGAAAAATAAGAGAAACATAGATGTGAGTGCGTGAGAGGAGAGAGACAAAAGGAGAGAGATTTGACAATGGGATCACGAGGGACGTGTTGCGCGATGAGTGAATTAATAATTTGTTGAGTTGGCATATCTTGTGTACCCTATATTTTCTCGTATTTATAGAGCTATCAGCACTTAACCCTTGATTTTAGTGAATAATAATTTGCTAGATAAATCAGAAATGAGAAGGAGATCCTCTAACGAAATTGGAAATTAATAAACAAACAGAATTCCAAATTAAACATTTTTATCCATTCTCTATCACATACACCATGGATCACGACCATTTCGAGGCTCGAGTAAATGTACACGGACTGATATCTTCCCAAATATCCCTTAATATAACATCTAGAACGAACTTGCTAATTAGAAAAGTATTTATATCTCTATCCAGCCTGACAAAAGCGAAAGCTACGTTTATCAGTCTTGAAACCCTCATAAAGAGCCATTGACTTTGGCTTGTTCAATCTGCTCAGTGAGTAGCAAAGTCCAATAGTCAAAAAATTTACATCGATTGTTGACACCTAATTTTTGACTATTTTATAGTTTGTCATATAAAGCATTTCATAACATTTACATTTAGGTAATAATAGTATTTTAACTTATCTTTAAAAGTTGTTAAAAAAAAAAAAAAAAAATGAAAATGAAATAAAAATTGCATAAGGGATAATCTAAAATATTTTATTGTGGATGGAGATTTTAAAGTTGGATAATGGAGCTCTATCTTTAATGATTGAATGAATTATCTTTGAAAATCTTCACAAAATTTTTAGATTACCTTTAGCGGTTGAGTCAATCTTCGGGAGGAATCGAATAGAGAAAATTAACCCAAGCCGTCGTTATTTTTAATTATCTATTGAAAAATTAAGATTTTTTGCGATATTATGATGATTTTTGAAAATTAAGGAAATCGCATTATAATCCTATTTTTATCTATAGATGAGGAAATCGGACGAGAATATTTGATGAGATAGTGTTTTTTGTGATTCGGAGGTTATGGGTAGTTTTCGAAATATTCTATTGAGATCGTGTTTTTGTTTTGCTATAAAAGGGGTTACGTAGTTTTTTTTTTAGGGGAGGCTTCTTCTTCGCTTTAGGAGAAGAACAAAAAGGAAAACCAAAAAGAAAGGGAAAGTCAGAGAGGGAAGTGACAGGAGGGAACAAAGAAGCAAGGATCCGTGCGTGGAAGAAAGGGAAAAGCAAAAAGTGAAAACGGTAAAAAGGTAAGAGCAGCAGAGAGAGAGAGGAAGGAGGGGGGCACTGTTCATCATCTCTTCCGAAGGCCCCCCCGTCCGAGCGCCATCACCGGCGACTGCACCGGCGCCGATCTTCCCCAGCCCGCTCCGCTGCAGCCCGCGCCGCCGTGCCCCTACGCCGCCTACTCCCAATCTTCATCTGTGAGGCCCTGCCCCTCGCCGGTCACCGCCCAGATTTGCTCAAGCTCGGAGCCCCGACGACAGCCGCCCAGACCCACTCCGGCGAAGCACCAAGCCGCGACCCGCGATCTTCTGCTCCGAGTGCTGCTGATCCACGCCAGGGATCTCCGCGATCCGCCCCCCTGACGTGCTGCTCCGACCCACGCCTCGCGACGAGCCATCCCCTCCGGCGTACCTCCGCCCTCGGCCCTCCTCGCGCCAATCGCGAGCCATCCTCGGTCTCACCACCACCTCAGCCCCTGCACGCTTGATCTGCTCACCTGGCGCCCAGCACTTTCGATTGGTGATTGCCCGAACTCTGCACGCCTCCGAGCTTCTGCCGTCCACAGCTGAAGCGCAACGCGACGCGCCGCCCAACGTGCAGCCCACGCCTCCACCGCGCGACGCCCGCGCCGCTCAGATCACCGCTCGACGCTGAGACCTGAAGCCCGAGTGACGACGCTCCTCCAGCCGCTGGTCCCTGCTTCGCACCACCGCCCCCTCGACGCTCGCCGCGCCTCCGCCCGAGAGACCCGAAGACCCACTCCAGCCGGTGCCCGTCGCCCAATTACCCAGCAACCCGCGACCCAGCCGCGCCAGACCCCGCACCTCCGCCGGTTTCCCCGCCGGAGCTCCGACCGACGGCAACCCTTTGCCGGATCGACGGATTGGCTGCCCCATTTCCCTTAGGTTGTTCATTTTCTTTTATTTTTTATTATTTCTTTTACTTTACTTTTAGTTAGTTTTATTATTATTGTTTAAGTTAAACTATGTGAGGTAACTTTTAGGTTATGGTTATCATATGCATTATTATTGTAATTATTTAATTTGACCCGTAAGATGTTGGGTCATTTTTTTTAATTATATAATTTTTGGGGTTTGTTTGTGATATCTTAACTGTTGAATCAATATATTTATTAATTTGATCCGTAAGATTTCGGATCGATTTTTAATTATTTTGATTTGCGTCGTAATGTTCGGGGTTAAAAATATTCGTTAATCGATCCGTGAGATAACGGGTTATTTTTTCGTTTATTTTGATCCTTTATTTGTTTGAATATCTGGCTTGTTAGATTTAATGCTTATTCTGGAAAATCACTAAAAAAATCAAAAAGATATTTGAATTAGGATTTCAATTGATTCTATTTTGCATATCTAGAATATAGGTTTTATTTTAGATTTAAAAAATAAAAAAAAAAAAAAAAAAACGCATTCATTCAAGATCTTAGTTTTTGTTTAATTTAAGTTGCATATTTAATTATGTGGCAATTTTAAATTTCAAACTTTGTTAAAAATAAAAAATATCATGCATATGTTATATAGAATTAGGGCATGCTCTGCACGTCATTGCATATTAGATAAAATTACATGTTATGAATTAGTTTTAAATTTTGAATTGCATAAAGGAAAACACAAAAAAAAAAAAAAAAATCATTGTGCATATTAAGTTAGAAATACACGTTTCATTTTAAATTTAGATAATCTTTTTAGATAAATTGCATCTTAGATTAAGATAATGTCTTAATTTAAAGTAGGATTTAATATGACCTAATCCTTATTTTAAATTAGATAGAATCTCAATCTAACTAGATTACCTTTGCATTCGAATTTCATCTTTGCATAAGTTAATATCATTATCTAGAATAGATTGCATTTTTAAAAATAAAAACATCAAATGCACGCCATTTAGTTTTTATTAAGTTCATTTAATTAGAACTTTCATGTCATTAGATTAAGTCATTTAATAAATGTCACGTGACATATAGTTCGCATATTAAATTGCATGAGGCAGGTCATTTTAGTTTAAATAATTTTGTATGTCATTGCATTGCATTACATGCAATTAGATTTAGGTAATTTAGATTGCATATTTAATTATTGCATCTCTTTAAATTCTAATTTCATGGAAAATAGAATTTAAATGAATTTATTTCATGCTTTAGGATATATTGCATGCTTATTTATGTCATACAATTTAGGCGTGTTATCATATCATCTCATGTTAGTATAGTGGCATGCATTGCATAAGTTATGATTTTCGTCAAATAAAGTGAAAGCAAAAATTGATTGCTTGTTAATTAGAAATTATATCTAGGATTGTCTATTTGATTTCTGATCTAACAACGCAGACGATCT
Source organism: Eucalyptus cloeziana (assembly GCA_014182715.1). Classification (NCBI taxonomy): domain Eukaryota; kingdom Viridiplantae; phylum Streptophyta; class Magnoliopsida; order Myrtales; family Myrtaceae; genus Eucalyptus; species Eucalyptus cloeziana. Next base: position 21,495,975 of record CM024634.1, read on the forward strand.
TTCGTTCTTTAAGGTATGTTTTCCATTATTTAATTGCTTTCTTGATGTGTTAAATTGGTGGTATGCGCATATGTATGATCACCTCACACGTTAGGAAGTAAATTAAAATCAAATCAAGTTCGCTCCGCAAAATATTTTTTAAATTAAAAAAATGGTACCGAAAGTATTTATGATAGTCTAGTGTAATCAAGTCCCCGTACCCACAATCTCTGGTTCGTAGGAGTAAAATAATACTTCCATTATTTTACTTAGGTGTCTAATCGACCTACCCTAAACCGATTAGTGGCGAGTCCTAGATAATAATCTTTTGCATGTTAAAACCCTAAGTCGCGATTTGGTATGGGGCAGGAGGCTGAGCCCGAAAGGGCGCTGTGAATCCATCAACTTAGTTTTAGGTGGCAAACCCGGAAAATTGGGTCGCGACATCGATTTAAGTAGAAGCAACTGTTGTTGCAGCTTTGGATGATGCGACTTCTTGGTTGGTGGTTATTAGGTTTCCATGAATTTGAAAATGGTTTCTAGAGTCAGGGAAATAACATTTCACCATACAGTAGTTTGCCTATTTGGATTCCTCGCTCGGGCCATGCCTATGTCTTGCCAGGTGCACACGGTCGATCAATAATGATCATGGAGTTCACCTATTTAAGGCAGACTTCCTCGTCCAAATAGATTAACGTTATTTTGCTAAAGAGAGAAGTAATGCTGAGTCTCCCAACCATTTAATCACACCTACATTATAAGAGGAGTTTCAATTGTCAAAACCGGGATTCGGCATTGCAAGATCAAATCGTCAAATACCCTTGTTTGCTTATCTAGTAAGTGCTCCAGCGACACTCCTCAGCGAAATTCTTCGCAAAACATTGAAGGGCACGCACGCATGCGAGTTTCGACTGCTCTTAATATAGAATATCTCCGTTGCTCGTGTTAAGTGCATCCAAGGGAAAGTCTTGCCTTCAGCAAGTAAAAATGCACTTTCCCTTTGTCACTTGCAAGTAGAGTGGACTTTAAGATTGAAATAGCGAATTCCCAAGAGTTTCAGCTGTTCTTTTCTGGACAATAAAACAAAGCAACATTTTGTTTATCTTAACAAACAAAAAAAAGCTAGATGGCCTTTCCAAGTGATAATAGCAAAGAAATTCATTAGCGGGACCCAGATTTGCAAAAGCTTCAAATTGACTGCATTTGTGGTTGCAGCAAATTTCATATAAAATATGGAAAAACTTCCGTACCGGTAAAATATGTTCGCTACATAATAAAATCAAGCGACGTTTGCTTATTTTCAGCTATGTATATGAAACACCGAGACCTCAAATACATTGTAGAAAACTTCCTTACTGAATACATCATCCTAGCATATTACTAATTGAGATACGATGGCTGTGACTCATTTTTTGAACTCCTAGAAAACAGTGATTACTCGTATTCTTTCGTTGCAGCCTAGCCATCATCAAGAGAAAGGAAGAAGACTCCTCAAAGCCTTGGACTTCTATTGTTCTTGAGAGCCCAAATACTCAAAAAGGGGCTCAGGACCATTTCCATTTCATTGCATGGGCCTGCAAACCCTAATGCCATCTCCTTCAGCTATAAAAACTCACACCGAGCGTGTTCGTCTCAAGCTGGCGATCATCTTTGAGAGAAGTCATTGAAACCCTGGATTTCCATGAGGTAACGAGACTTTACACCGAGCATGTTCCTAATTCGCGACTGCTTTCTCAGTTTCTCTGTGTTCATAGTCTCGCTCCTTTGGTAGGTCCCCTGAGCTCGTGCTAGCTACTGTTTCGTTGTCCCCGTTGTGTAGTCACTTTGGCTTGACTTTTCTGCTCTATGCTGTATGATTTTGGCTTTTCAGTCTCCATGGTGGATAGTTTTTTGAGCGTAAGGAAAGAGCAAACGAGAGAGGGGAAGAAATGGTTGTCGGTGCAACATAGTATATCTGGGTGCTCCGACTAGGCGTCAATTTGGGTACTATGATGTTTGATGAGAGCTCAGTAAGGATCTTCGAGATGGAGTGGATGAGATGAAAGCCAAGAGTGGGGCGTTCCGTTGGTGAGGCCGAGTTGATGTTAAGAAATGGTCGGGTAGTGTGGGGGCGCATCACCATGGATGCAGAAAACCCACTGCAATTCGAGGGAAGTGGTAAGGATCTTTGCTCGCTCTGGTGGTTTCCGAACCCCATGGCCCGATTCTTGATTGGTATGGATTGGAGGAAGATGATTTGGGTCTTTATGGGCCTTTCTGTGGGAAGCTGGAAGAGTTGCTTCCAGAAGTTTTACCAGTGTACTCCATATGGGATGGTCATTGGCATCACTTTTGCCACAAGATCAGATGCCTTGGAGTCAAGGACTGCAATCAGCAGTGTCGTTGTGATGGGAGTGTATCGACAGCTACTGGATGATGTAGAAAGGCTACTTAAGGAAGAGAAGCTGTTCGATTTTTTTGTTGAGGTGACTTTATTACTTCACAGATGTGCTGTTCTTAAAGGGACTCGTGGAGAATTTGCTTATGCATTGAGCTTGAAGCTGATTAATGATGAAACTGCACTTGGAACTGTGGATCTTCTTCAGAAGAAGTTTGAAGATGACTTGATGAGGAAAATTCTCATCATGTATCAGCATCTAGTAAGGGAAGAGAAGTCGTTTGATGTGAAAGAGAAGTTGTTTGATGTTCGATATGGATGTCAAGGCAATTTTACCACATCACAGACGTGCGGAACTAATAGAATTCATGGAGAATTCTTTTATGTATTAGATTTGAAGTTGACTAATGAGGAAACTGTACTTGGAATTACGGATCTTCTTCGAAAGAGCTTAGAAGATGATCTGAAGTGGAAAATTGTCATCATTTAGATGACATAGGAAGATCCTATAAATAAAGGACGAGGATGCAAGTTGTTGTTGACATGTAGAGATAGATAAATTACTCGTCCATTGGGCTTGAAGTTAGTTAATAAGGAAAACTTATTTGGATTTACGGATCTTCTACGCAAGAGGTTAGAGAGTGATCATAAGAAGAAAATTCTCATAATTTTCGATAATTTGTACACTAAAGATCCTTTATGGAGATGATAAAAAAGCAATAGGTTGTAAGTTATTGTGATATGGCGAAATCTAGATGTTTTGTGCATTAATGTGGGCTCTTGGACTAACAGTTCATACTCCATGAGTTGAAGGATATCAGCAATGATTACGAGTCGAAACACATTGCTCAAGAATTGTGCAAGCATGCCCCTATTGATTCTTTTGGCGGCATAAACATTGAAGCATGGGAGTCCAGTTGCTTAGAGGATAGATGTAAACTCGATGGTAGTACTAAGCTAGAAGGATTTGGAAGATGGGAGTGCCAAAATATTGTACTTAAGCATTTGCCTTCCTGGTGGAACAACCTCAATCAAGATCCTATCATCCATTGCATGGCTTTGGACCATTTAAAGATTTCAATAAGCCGAAGATCTAAACACCTTGCCGGCCTCTTCTTTGTTGCCTGGATAATGATGACAGGTGAGGAGGAACGATCATGGGGGTAAAGAGTCGCCAAACGATGAAGCTCAAAGAAATGCACTGGGATACTTTCCTCTTCTGTACAGAAGTTACTTATGTCTGGCTTTTTCAGGTTTCCTTGTTGTGTTTGTGAGTCTTTGGCATTGTCTGAGCTTCCCAAACCAAAAGGGATGTGGACACTATTGATTTGCATCGGATTTTACAATGTGCAATTGCCGTTGCAAATTTTGGGTTTGCTGTTGCCTTGACTTCATTTTTCAATTGTAAGGCATGAAAAGGCAGGGGTATTCCTGAGTAAACAATGTATGGCTCAGATGGTGTCATGCTTACATTTTCTTTCTTTCTGGTTATTTGGCAATTTTTCAGTTTGATCAGATACCTTAGAGAGCATTTGAACTCTTCCTTGCTGAATTAGATCATCGGATTCTGTTGTTTTGTACTCAAGATCATTGAAAGCCGATGCACACATAGCCCTTATAAACACGAGGGCATATGAGCACAATCCTGGCGTGAGGAATATTCTGCAGATTTGCCATTTGAACATTCATCTGAATGCCTGATAACGTGAACATAACCATGTCGCTGAGTACTTTCTCATTTCGAGATCTCGCGCAGACTCGGACACGCTAGTACGAGCGACCCAATTCAAGTGGGCTTGCCAATGCATGAAAGTACTTAAGTTTTTGCAAACTTCTTTTTTCGAACCGCTTGGAGAATGTCTGAACGTCCGTCCAACCCATCTAAGTAGACGAGCGGCAAGCTAATCGAGATTTAGGAAACCACGAGATCTTCCACGAGGAAACGATTCCTCGCGGACCCTCCAATCTCGGCGTGGATGATCTACATTTGATCGGACTGAGAAGGTGGGTTGGATCTATTACGTGAAAGCTGATCCGAATGTCTTGAGAGCTATCTACCTGAGACGGTCTTCCTTATCGTTAGAAAAAAGAAGAAGAAAATAGTAAGGAATTTAAGGTACTGAGTACTCTTCTCGGGCTGTCAAGACATCGCTTACCACCCGACGAAATGGACACGCTGCTTGTTCGAGACAAATCACATCACGATTTGTTTGCGGTACTCAATAATACGTGAGAATCATTCTAACGCCGAGATTGTTGGTGAGCATAATGTGGGAATAATTTCAGAATCAAATTCCGAAAAAAGCAGATAGCTTTATATCGGCGAATCATTCTCACACAGAGAAAGATGCTAGGGTTCGGATTCACCCACCCCACATGGTACCATCAAAGCAGGGCATGTCAACGTAATTTGCTGCTCAAGTTGGACCGGGATGAAACTCACTTCATCTTGTTTTTCAATCTTGAGTTTAGGTGTGCGCAGTTTGAGGTTCCATTCATAATTCACTTCCTTATTCGGGTTCACTTGGAACTCAAAATCTATCTGTCAAAATAAGTTCCTTAATTTTTGTAACTTAGAATCTATCATGTATACTTAGAAACCTAGATCTTACTTTATTACAAGTTCCAGGGTCTATTTGAATTTCACATTTACTCTCAATTGAAGTTTACAATAATCATTACCTCTAATAACCACTATTTGTTACAATTCACTAATTACAACTCAAACTTAGACATACAATGATTATGAAATATTAACAATATAAAAAGTAAAAGTCATTGATATCGTCAGAATTGGAAGCTTAGAGTAATGGTTTCAAATTACACACACATACATTGGACGCCATAAATTGCTACATGATCGTGCGGAAAGATAGAACAAGAAAAATAAATAAACTCGTTCTATGTTTCACCTAGAACCTACCAATTAATGTAGGTTTCCTGATTTTTAGAATTTGAAATTTACTTTGCATATATTAGAACTTGGAACCAGACCTACTCCTATCGGTCCGGTTAGGAGATTCCCATTCTACTTGGGATCATGTTGTCCCAGTTGACAATTAGCCTTCCAGCTGCAGTCTGCGCTATCAACCTCTGTCAACGTGATGTTTGACCGGTCAGTGGGGAGCTAAACGCAGCGGCTAATCGACTGTTGTTGAAGAAGCATATGTTCACGTGACTTCTCGACAAATAGATCTGATCTGATCCGACGTGCGTGCTCATGTGCATGCGACGAAGCCGTGATTAAGCGGACATGGTCCTGAGCTGCCACTGAGAATACTTTAATTAGTGCCGTAACAGTTGGTAGCACCTGTCCGGCGACCATTACTACAGTTGAAGGTTGGACCGCCAAAAAAAGAGAAAAAGAAAAAAAGAGCATCGGCATAAAGGCTTAACTGAAATATCCACCCCAAAAAAAAAGAAAAAAAAGAAAAGGAAGAGAATTTCATAAAATAAATTCTTTATGAGCTTGGACATGGCGACCCGGAATATCCTCCTAGATGCAGCATCTATGTCGAATATTCTAGAGGGGTAAACAGCACATCTATCTTTATTAGATATCAGACTTTCGAAACTCTTGATTGGACGAGGGGTAGAGTACTTTAATTTATAGTCGCATCCTACTCAAAAATGAAAGCGATTTCATTTAATTCAGAGTTCTGTTTTGTTTTCAGAATTTTGGATATCGCAAGATAAGTTAGATAATGGAATTAAACTCTTGAATTGCAAATATGAATGACTTTTTTCTAAATCAAATCCTCTATAAAAGTAATTCTCAAATAACCTTTCAAAAAATTATCTCCCAATCTTAGACTCCTCATCGCCGAATCAATGCTTAAATTTTACCTTTCCTATAATCTTTTAAAAAAAAATTCAAGTTTTCGCACAGACCTTATTATTTTTAGAATTAATCTATTTTGCAGATAATTAAAATCGAGAAATAGATTGTTGACAATCCAAAACTAATTTTAAATTTTTCTTAGTACAAAAGTTTAGTATCTTATTTAGTTAAAATCATAAAAATAGGTAAGAAATTTTAGATTATGAAATTGTAAACCCGTGTCGAGTGTGATTACGAAAGCGCCGTAAGAATTACCAATTTACCTCGGATTAAGTCAAAACAATAAGATATTTTCACTAGCACGTGAAATTACACAAAATTCGAAGTGTCCAATTATTTTGCTCATTACATCGGAGTTTACAAGCACATTGAATTCTTTTTTTTTTTTTTTTTAGGGGGAGGGTCGGACTATAAGACATATTGGATTAATACGTGAAATTATACAAAAAGAAAAAGAGAAGAAAAAAAGAAAAAAGAAACGTCCGAAATTTGAGCTGCTTTTGCGAGTAGGCACGGAAAAGGACGTTCGGCCTCGGGACCCGCCAACCAACCTTTTCGCCCCGCCAATCGAAGAAGGGCCGCTGGATTTCTACCCAACCTGGGGCACCTAGAAAAATCAGCAGGCGCAACGGATAGCAGGAAAGGCAGGTGGCACCGAATCAAAACCACCATTGAATATAGCCGAGGATTGAGCCGACTTTATGTTACTTGCAATTTTTTTTTAAATAAAAAAATGTGTCAATTTCAAAAAATAAATTTTTATAAATATATTTTAAAATGATTGCTCATGCACGACTTATTTATAAAAATGAATGAACGAAAGAAAGATATTATGATAATTTGCACGGAAATATTTAGACATACATTATTATCAACAAAAAAAAACACTTTTCATTGATTAATTATTTCGAATAATATAATAAATTATTTTCAGCTGGAATATTTTTAAATGATTTATTTTCGCGAAACACAGAAAACCCTCGATCTACAAAAATGACACAACTAATTTCAACGGAGTGTTAGGCAAAAAAAAAATAAAATCGAAGAGTGTGAGAAAACCATGCGGAAAGGATTTTCTTTTATCTTTTTTTTTTTTTTTTTGCTCAAATTTTTTCTTTTATCTTGACGTTGGGGGGCTTCGTTATAACAAACGAACCATTTTTTTTTTTTTTTGCCTTTTTTTTCTAGCAAAAAGAGATTAAAAAAAAAAGGAAGAAAAGGAAGAGGAGATGGAAGGAATGACGAAAAAGACAAGACCAGGCGTGGAGCGGCTGCTGGTTTGACGTCGCCGTCGCTCCTCGGAACTAACGTCGCCACCAGGATTTTTAGTTCGGCCGGCTGTCTTCCTTGTCTCCCCCCCACCTTCTTTCTTCTTCTGCTCTTTTCGCCCACCTAATCACGCGCATCCGGTTTGGAATTAGACTTTACGCGAATTACCGATTATACCCCTTCACTGCCGTCGGAGGTAAAAAAAAAATCAAATTAGCCGATTTAAATTTATAATATCCATCTCGAAAAATCCGAATCTTTTTTAGTCCCCTTCACGATACTGCCGTCGGAGGGAAAAAAATATAAATTAGCCGATTTAAATTTATAATATCCATCACCAAAAATCCGAATCTTTTTCTAGTCCCCTTCACTGCCGTCGAAGGGAAAAAAAATATCAATTAGCTGATTTAAATTTATAATATCCATCACCAAAAATCCGAGATCTTTTTCTAGTCCCCTTCACTGCAAGGGAAAAAAATATCTTTTTAAATTTATAATTTCACGGTATTTTGTTTAGGATTTAGAAGAAAAGAATCGATCTTCCGATACCATCATAGAATGCGAGTGAAACCAGATGAGGGAGAATCTCCTCCTTTTAGCTCTCATTTTCTCGCTATACACAAAATATAAAATGGTCTTGAAATCGTTTTTTTTTTTTCCTTTTGTACCAATTTTGACGACAATATTGATTAGAAAATTCTACAGGATCACCTTAGTCAGGAGATGTCATGGGACGGGTCGAAACTCCCGACCCGACCCGACCCGACCCGAAAACGAGTAGGAGGAAGGGAGAGGGGGGAAAACAGTAAATTCCGAGAGCCAACGGACTGCGTGCGGGGAACGACGCACGAGCCGCGACAATCTCGAGGCCACTCGCAGTCGCTCCCCCCGTTTTTTCGATTTACTCATTTTTTATTTATATTATTTATAGAAATTTTCATCGATTTTTCTTTTTTTCTTCCCCTCCCCTTTTCGTGTTTCACTCAACCACCACCTCCATCGCCTCTTTTCGAATATTATATATAAAAGGCTTCTCCTTCTCTCTCCAGCCTCAGTCTCTTCGTCAAATCTCTTCTCTCGCTTTCTCCGTCATCTCAAGCCGCCGCCGCCTCCTCTCTCAGTCCCTCAGATCGCCGGAAACTAGCGAAAACCATGTCGTGCTACAAGGGCAAATACCATGGTACTCTCTCTCTCTCTTTCTCTGGTTCCTTTTGGAAGAATATATCGGGTTTGATCTCCATGTGGCATGCCGGTTTGGTCGAAAGTCTTTGCTTTTCGTAGCTTGGCTTCTTTCTTTCGAAGTGGGTTCGATCCGTCTCGTCTGCTTGATCTGGGGCTTTCTCGGTTGATCTGCTGATGCCCGTTTGAATCTGGAGAGTTTGTTTCTCCTCGTTTTTTTTTCGTTTGCTGTATGCTGATTTCCTTGCTACTGAATTGGATTCGGAGGTTGATCCCGTTTACCCATGTCGAAGTTCGGCTGGCGAATATATATATCTGTGTTGAAAAGTGGGTGTCTGGTTTGATCTGCTCTGGTTTGGCCCTTACTTATCTGGATCTCTGGCTGAGCAGTTAGTTTGCGAGGACTCTTACTGGTAGGTGTGGTTCGAGTTCTACGTCACTGTAATTTGGAGGAGGACGTCGTGGATCTAGCCGATCCTGACGATTTGATTGTATCTGTTCTTTCTTTTGCGTAAAGGGTTTTCCTTGACTACTCATGAATCGTGATGCCGTTCTTTTTAGATGATAAAATGACTCGACCCTTTTGTCTTTTTGCCGATTTGATTTCGTTTCATTGACGATGGACTGCTTCTTTGTGGGACTTTCTAGTCGGATCTTTTTCGCATAATTATTCTTGCCATGTATCCATTTTAGAGACGGTGGTGATGGACAGGGGTATGATAGTTCTAACGCGTGATGAATTTTTGGGGTTTATGTAGATGAGCTCATTGCCAATGCTGCCTACATCGGCACCCCTGGGAAGGGTATTCTAGCTGCTGATGAATCGACAGGCACCATTGGCAAGCGGTTGGCCAGCATCAATGTTGAAAATGTCGAGACCAACAGGCGCATCCTCCGCGAACTCCTCTTCACCGCTCCTGGAGCTCTCCCGTGCCTTAGTGGCGTGATTCTGTTTGAGGAAACTCTCTATCAGAAGACCGCCAGTGGTCAGTGTTCTCGATAGTAGCTAATTTAACTAATCGTTTTAGCTGTATGTTACCCTCGATCCATTTATCAATGCAAAATTCAGTTGTCTCGAAAAGAGTAGATGAGAAGCTCATCATGATGTTTTGGCTTGCGATTCATCTGCAGGCACGTGTTTATGTTGAGTCTGGGGTTATTTCCTCATTCACTGAATGATTGTATTTATGCAGGTAAGCCCTTTGTTGATGTCCTGAAGGAAGGTGGAGTCCTTCCTGGCATTAAGGTTGACAAGGGCACAGTTGAGCTCGCTGGCACAAATGGTGAGACCACCACTCAGGGTCTCGATGGCCTTGCTCAGCGATGCCAACAATACTACACAGCAGGTGCTCGCTTTGCCAAATGGCGTTCTGTCCTCAAGATTAGCCCAACCGAGCCATCTCAGCTTTCTATCAATGAGAACGCAAATGGATTGGCTAGGTACGCCATTATCTGCCAGGAGAACGGTCTGGTCCCCATTGTGGAGCCCGAGATCTTGGTTGATGGTCCCCACAGCATTGACAAGTGTGCCGACGTGACTGAGCGTGTTCTGGCCGCTTGCTACAAGGCCCTAAATGACCACCATGTGCTCCTCGAGGGAACCTTGTTGAAGCCCAACATGGTCACCCCCGGATCAGATGCCCCCAAGGTTGCTCCGGAGGTCATTGCTGAGTACACCGTCCGTGCCCTGCAGCGAACAGTGCCTCCTGCTGTTCCGGCCGTTGTCTTCTTGTCCGGTGGGCAGAGCGAGGAGGAGGCCACTCTGAACCTCAATGCCATGAACAAGCTCAAGGGCAAGAAGCCATGGAGCCTCTCCTTCTCCTTTGGTCGGGCCCTACAGCAGAGCACCTTGAAGGCCTGGGCTGGAAAGGAAGAGAACATTCCCAAGGCACAGGCTGCACTTCTCAGAAGATGCAAGGCCAACTCGGATGCAACTCTTGGAACATACAAGGGTGATGCTCAACTTGGCGAGGGCGCTTCGGAGTCTCTCCATGTTAAGGACTACAAGTACTGACTGGCGGATCTAGGCTTTGCTGCGATACTAGTACTTGTGCTTCGTTTGTTTCGAGGATTACTGACCGTGCAAAAATAAGGTTTGAGTTTTTGGCAACGGGAGTTAAAATGGTTTTGCCATTGATGATTTTTAGAACTCTTGGTCCTTTTCTTCTGGCTTGCTTTATAATTATGGATGCTTTTGAGAAAGAATACACCTTGTGCGTTGTTGAGAGACTATGCTTGCAGGGGTTGATGTACTCTTTAGACATGCGATGCTCATTCATTCATGTAGTGTATTGTGAGCGCATGCCATCAACATCAGGTGTGGCTGGAAGAACATCAGCTCCACTAATCTTTCCTGGTCCCAGTAAAATGGGCATGATGTTTGAGTCTCTTCATGGCCTAGTCCTTGTTGCATAATTAAGGACAGAGTATTTATTTAGATTCAGCATCAGTTGTTGGACATGGATCTACATAAGATCATAGGATTCTAGAAATGTTAGCGTGCGTATCTTCATCACACCAAGGCTATTGAAATGCTAAAACTAGATAGAGTGTAATTAAACCAAGTTCGTACCCCTTAGTAGCCAAAATAGGGTGTGTTAATAGTGAGAATTTAACTCACAGAATTGGGCCAGACGAAAGAGGGGAAGCAGTAGCATGAGCCAGAATTCATCTCTGCAGCACTCGTCTTATTATCCTATCGTCTTCCTCAAACCCCAAGTCAGAATTTTCTAGCATCGATAAAATTGAGTTTGTTTGTCCTAAAAAATTTGTTTTGCTGACCCCATCCCGTCTCCGAAAGCTCTGTTGTCAAAAGTGTCCATTTTCTGGGATTCAACTTGGAGAAGCATTAACAAGAGAAGTTGCTAGGAGATAAGACCTTTCTTTCAGACGTGTAGTTGTAGTATTGTCTGTGTTTGACTTGAATTTCCATTTGTAGTTGTAGTATTGGTCTATTGTTTTTATCGTGTAACTGTAATTTACTTTTCTTTTCTTCTTGTACCTTTAATTTGTCTAAATGTTTTGACGAAATACCTTTCGAACTAAGGATCGATGAATTGATCAATAAAAGATCTGAAGGGCCATTTGTTGATTCTTCAGTAGAAAATGCAAACTGATAGGAAAATTTTTTCTACAAACTGATGCGAAAATTAAATGTACTAAGATCAAAGAAAATCGTGTCAAGCCATGTAAAAAGGGTACTAAAATGTAAAAATAAATTGGAAGCAAGACTGAACAACTGGTCCTTTGCACAAATTACAATTCCAATATATATAGCTACTATCGACAGTTAATAACAATAATGAAAAAATCAAGCTTATCTCACGTGATTCCTAAAATTTAGCAATTTATATTTACAAACGATTAGATGACTGGATTACTCAACATTTATTTTACCTGGACTCTTTCATGCTGGCATAATCAATTACTTTCAAAGCTCCTCATTACATCGCTCGATGGTTGCCATAACCCATGTTTATTGGCCCCTAGATTCATCTTTTCATGGCTGCATATGGCCCTTTATCGATCAGGTGCTCGTGTTTTGAGACTTGGTTTTTCATTCATATTTTCCGTCGGCTAAAACAAATCATCTTGTTGACTGGTTGTACTTACCGAATAAGAGTCTTCAACACTCGGTAAAGTTTGCTTCTGTCGCATCTTACTTTGCGTCTTTAACTCGGGTTGACACTTAGAGATGAGTATTTTTCTCTTTTGTGTCAATAGTTACACGTAGATTCAATATAGTAAGAAAATACACACCATCGCAACCATTATAGAGGAGAGTGGTGAAGATTCATACTCACAGGAAGACATCTTCTCTCATATTAGATCAATAATGGCTTCCTTTGATTAGCGTACACTATATTTATTAATTTGATCTCATATTCATGTGATTGAAAGATCCTATTACCTTAACATGTGATATCATCGCATTGGTTTATTCAATGCATGAATATGGTTATGATTTTCATTATGATTTTTTAGTTTTTTATATGATTGATTCATGGTATTTCGTTGACATGGAATAAATATATGATGATAATCAATTTTTCGTTTACCCTCCCGTTACCCCGGGCCTGTCGGGCCGTCTTATGGTGCATAAAAAAAAAAAAAAAATAGTGAAAATTGGGCTTACAAAATTGGGCTAGACGAAAGAGGGGAAGCAATAGCATAAGCCATAATTCATCTTTGCAGCACTCGACTCGTCCTATTATTCTACGGTCTTCCTCAATTTAATCAAGTTAAAAGACTTTGTTAGAGAATAGAGAGAGAAAGAGTGTCACCGGGGACGTGCATAGGTGTTGGCCCCTTAAAACCCCATGTCAGAATTTTCCAGCATCGATAAAATTGAGTTTGTTTGTCCTAAAAATTTTGTTTTGCTGACCCCATCCCGTCCCCGGAAGCTCTGTTGTCAAGCATTGTTTGGCCCAAAAAAAAAAAAAAAAAAAAAAAACTTAGATAAGCATTGACAAAAGAAGTTGCTAGCGGATAATATCTTATTTCTTGTTTCTTTCAAACGCGTAGCAGTTGTTGTATTGTATTGTGTTCGACTCGAATTTCCTCACAGACTACGTATCGGTCTATTATTTATTTTTGTGTTATTGCCATTTACTTTTGCCTTTTCTTTTCTTCTAGTACCTTTACTTTATTGTGCTCGATTTGTCGAAATGTTTTAACGAAATACCTTGACAAAGGATGTGAAGGACCATTTGTTGATTTTCCAATGAGAAATGCAAATGAATGAGAAAATAAATATGTAAGATCGGAGAAAATTGTGTCCAGCCATATAAAAAGGTATTAAAATGAAAAAAAAAAAACCAGAAGTAAAACTGCACAATTGGTTCTTTGCACAAACTACAATTCAATGTTCATAGCTACTACCGACAGTTAACAATAGTTTTGAAAAAAATAAGTTCATCCTACATTACTTCTATTATTTAGCAACTTGTTTTTACAAACGATTAGATGACTACATTACTTGACGTTTATTTTTCCTTGACTCTTTCACACCTAGCATAATCAGTTACTTTCAAAGCTCCTCATTCCACCACTCGATGGTTGCCATAACCTAGAGCTGTTAAACAGGTGGGTCAGGTCGGGTTTAGGTCGGGTCATTAATGGTCTGACCTAAATTGACCCATTAACCCATTTAGGGTCCATTCGTTTCGTGGAAAATAATTTCCAAGAAAACGTTTTCTGGATTTTCCGGCGTTCGTTTCACGGAAAATGAATTCCTTGAGGAAAATATTTTCCATCAAATGAAAAAAGTCTTCTAAAGTAGGGGAAAATGTTTTCCACTTTTCAAAATCTTTTCTTATCTTACACACTCTACAAATCCTACTTCCTCCTCCCCTTTATTTTTCTTCTTTTCTTTTGTCGTTCGAATTATTTTTTAATTTTCTTTTTCTTTTTTTAATTCGAATTATTTTTAATTTCCTTTTTTTTCTTTTTTTTTTTTGTTTTCCATTTTCTTTTTTCTTGGCTAGTCGTCCAATCAAGTGAACTTCAAGCTTGTCGATCTCAAACTCACGCTTCGTCGATCGGCGCCTCGAGGCTCGATGCTCGCGCCGCTAGTGAGCGAAAAATATTTTCTTTACCGAATACCGGAAAATATTTTCTGAAACATTTTCGGGTTTTAGCTTAACATAAAAAAATATTGTCATTTTCCTGGAAAATGACTTTTAGGAAAATATTTTCCGGAAATGGCTTATTTTTCGTGAAACGAATGGACCCTTATGCTTAATGTAAATTTTTCAACCCATACCCGACCCGACCCATATCCAACCCATACTCGACCTAACCCATATTAATAAAGTATTTTCATATTTAACCAAATTTAGAAAAACTTATTTCTATGTTTTTTTTTTTTAAAGATTATATTACTAAAATACTTCCGAGCTTATTTCTTATATATATGTATATATATATATTTTTTTAAAATGGAAATAGTTTTATACAACACAAATTTAATGGAAAATTTTATAATTTTTAAAATAATTATTTTAAAAAATTGAATTTTAATTATTTTTTATTTTTTAAAATAAATTTTTAATTATCTTTATTTATTTTTTAAATATGATTTTTCTTTTTCTTTTTGTTCTTCTTCTTCTTTGGCCGCCGCTAGCCACAGGTGAGCCTCGAGCTCGCCCGACGCCGATGAGCTCAAGGCTCCCTAGATCCGGCGAGCTCGAGGCTCGCCCGATCGGTGAGGCTCGAGCCTCGCCCGACGCTAGTGAGCTCGAGTCTCGCCAAATCGCGAGGCTCGAGCCTTGCCGGATGTTGGTGAGCTCGAGGCTCTCCGGTGTCGAGCAAGCTTGGCTCGCCCCTCGTCGGATCCGGCGAGGTTCGAGCCTCGCCGAACGTCGGCGAGGCCTGCCTCGCTAGATCCGGCGAGCTTGAGGCTCGCTAGCGTCGGGCGGCTCGAGCTCGCCCGACACCGACGAGCTCGAGGCTCGCCTGGCTAGTCGCCGGCCATCGCCGTGTCGGCGACCGGAGGAAGATGAAAGAAAAAAAAAAGGGAAAGAAAAAAGAAAATAAGAAAAGAAAAGAAAAATAAAAAAATAATTTTAATTTCGGGTTTTTTTTTTAAATATTTTTGTAAAGTTAAAGAGAGAGAAGAGAAATTGTGAGGTTTTTGGTGAAAATGGGTTGATAAATGGGTCTTAAATGGGTGTAGAGCTGACCCATTTAAGACTCGTATATCTTACTCTCTTTATTTTTAAAACTTATTTATGGGTGTTTTAGTAAATAAGGCTTGACCAATTAATGACCTATTTAAACATAAATGGGTCCATAAATGGGTCAATGACCCATTTAACACCTCTACCATAACCCATGTTTATTGACCCTAATCGTTTGTTTTTGATGGGTTGATAAATGAGTCTTAAATGGGTTAGAGAGTTGACCCATTTAAGACCCATATATCTTAGTCTCTTTTAAAATCCATTATGAGTGCTTTAGGAAATAAGGCTTGACTCATTAACGACCCATTTAAACATAAATGGGTCCATAAATTGGTTAATGACCCATTTTAACACCTCTAGCCATAGCCCACGTTTATTGACCCTTATTGTTCGTGGCTTCCGAGATCCACGCATAATCTGATGATTATGTTGACTCCACCTCTTCATGGCTGCATCCGAAATTGTAGGTTTCATGAATTAAATAATTACTATATTTTCAGCTCGTCGTGAGTCATGTTAGTTGTGCCCTTTGTCGATTAGGTGAGGCCTTACTTACTGATGCTCATATTCTACGATCTAGTTTTCCTTTCGTATTTTTCGCTAAAACTAATCACCTTATTACTGGTTGCACTTACTGACTAAGAGCTTGCTTCCGCTGCATCTTGCTTTGTCTCTTTAACCTGAGTCGACGCTTAAAGTCGGTTTTTTTTTTTTTGGTCAACAGTACTATAGATTCAATATAGTCAAAATAGCATTGAACGTGGTGATGGGACACACACCGAAGAAGAGGTTGAACGTGGAACTCCAATTACAGTTAATCAGTATGGCATGGCAAGAAGACCCCGAAATAGCATTGTCACAAAAGATTGAGTGGTGATGGGCATGAAGAATCTTGACACTTCCCTATGAGCTTCCCTATGAACTCCAACCTAAGAATAACTTTGCTGACATATACTCCTAAATTGTACATTAGTACATGGATGCTTCAAGTTTCAATTCGTCTTCTCAAAGAAGAGTCTCTATGGAGCTTTCAAGAGCATCAAGCCCGAGTTGGTTACTGCTAGGCAAGGTGTAGAGAGGGTAGACGCTCACAGTAAGTTCCTAATTCCCAAAAAAGGCACAAACTCTAAATTGAGTGGCAAATCTGGCATAAATTTTATTTTGTCTCATAAAACAACACGAACTTTAGGTTGAGTGATGAATTTACCCCAACTTTTTTTGCCTTGAAAAAATCACCAACTCTCACTTAAATCCCAAATATGGCTCCCTTTAACTTAGATTCACTGATTGTTCTTAGCAATAAATCCATGTGCACATGTTGGCCAGATTTAAAACACTATTCATTGTCATCTTGTCTGAGCCACAACTTGAAGAATAATAGTAAAGCTATTCATTGTTTCTTACACTTTATTGGCAAGTCAAAAAGATCTCCAGAGTAAATATCTCTTGTTAGATTTTGCCGCTTTGTCGTAATATGAAGTTGTAGACCACCGCCTACTAAGAGACACCATGGACGAGATCTGCCGACCTCATGACTAGAGCCTTTTTTCTGAAACAAGGTAGGGGCCAGATTTGGGATAAGGTAAAAATTTGTGATTTTTTATGAGATACAAAAAAGTTGGGGCTAGAATTGTCATTCGACTTAAAGTTGGTACTTTTTTACAAGACAACAAAAAGTTTAGGCTGATTTTGTTACTCTACTTAAAGTTGGTGTTTTTTTACGAGATAAAAAAACTTCAGGCTAGATTTATCACTTGACCTGAAATTGGTGCTTTTTTTTTTTGGAATTAGCCCCATAGTAAGAGATAGAAAGTTCAGCAAACATCTCAGGAGCCACTACTAACTTACAGTCGGAATGGGCCTCGACGAAAGAGGGGAAGCAATGGCAGAAGCCATAATTCATCTTTGCCGCACTCTTGTCTTATTAGTCTTTTGTCTTGCTCGATTTAATCGAATTAAAGACTTTGGGAGAGAGTATATCCCCGGGCACATGTATAGGTGTTGGCATCTTAAAACCCCAAGTCTGGAATTTTCTGATCCTCGTAACATTGAGTTTGTTTGGATTCCAAAATCTAATGTTCAAGCTTTAAAGCTTATTTTAGAACTTACCATTACTCTCGTTCACGGGGTTCGCATGTTCTCCGGGACACCCTTTTAAATAAATGGAAGAGTGGTTGGACAATCAAGATTTTCATTTAGATAAAAAAAATTAAGATTTTAAGTCATCAAAAGTATGTGAAGAATTTTAATTAGATGTTCTAAAGTTCTGGATGATATCCCCACAATAATTCAAAAGAAGAAAAGCTCACGAGTACTGCAGTGCTCTTTATTTAATAATATAACATGGTGAATAATCACTTCATAATGGGCAGGACCTCTATATATATCATGGAATCAATTGAGCAGCCCAAAATTCTAATTTCTTTACATATGATTGTACCGGGCGTTTGTGGGATTTGATCCCACAAATATGAACTTATTAGAGATTGAAATATCCAAAGCGTAGATTACGTGCGAAGTCATTCAATATATTTTCAGTATCATAGACAATTTTCTTAGACTAACTATGAATAAAATTCGAAATCTTATACTAAACAAATAGGTAAGTATTATCTTTGTGGTACCATACACTATTTTATTTTAGGGAACAAAGTGGCTTATATCCTTGAAATTTCCCTCTCTAACTCTAACTACAGTTGTCAAATCGAGATACCGGATTGTACATTTAGATCACAAATTCATGAGAACCAAATCGTTAAAATACAGTAAAATAATGAAATTTCCCAAATTTGGGTGCACCTTCTTTGCCAATTTCACTAGTACTTTGTTAAAATATATACAAAATTCTCATTTGTTTCCTCATTGATAAAACCTAAATGATGAAATGTTCTAACTCAGATTTGATTTCCATAAATGAATAAATGTGAAAAATAAAATGTAATTACTGTTTGTCCCCGCAATGACGCCTATAAAATGCACCACCTTACAACGCAAAGATTCATTCGAGTGAATAATACATCTGCAACAGGGCTGATCGATCGTGATGGAGAGGAGATCATCATCCAAGTTAGCTCTCGTGCTCATGCTCGTGTTCGTTTTGCAATGGGCAAGTTTGCCATCTTCAATGGCCGTGCGTGGTGAGTGCAACAAGAATGAGGATTGTCGCGTTATCTGCACCTCAGGCTGTGGGCTTTGCAGCGAAACTGAATGCAATTGTTTCGACGGGACGCCGCCGGGTTGCAGCCTTCGAAGTGTAAACACTCCCTGATGAAGTCAAATGAGAATATCTACTTACTTTGATTCATACTCATGTCCCTATTATGAAATAAAACATGATTATATGATGATTTTTTCGTGAAAGATGGCTTCTCTCTTCATGATATTGCTTTACTTTTGCATTGCTTATAAGTGATTGCCCAGTTAACCTTTTTTTTTTTTTTTTTGGCATGTATAACTAAGAAAATTGATGAATTTTATTTGACAAAACCGAAGAATAATGTCGCTGAAAAATATACTCTTATCTATGATAAAAACTTCTCGCATTAATTCACTTTTGTAAACCTTACAAGCAAGCATATTTCAATTTTGCACGAAATAAAGGCATCAGTCCTCAAGAATTTCCATTAGTGAAGGATTGGCAATGTTTTGATGCTGGAACACAAAAATTTTGTTCGTTGGAATCAATCGATTGGCTCACAAATTCTGATTTCTCTAATTACATATGATTTTACGTGTTCACAAATATGAGGTTATTAGAGATTGAAACATCTAAAGCATGGATTACTTGCAAGGTCATTCAACATATTTTTGGTATCTATCATATACCATGGTCTTGGACTAAGTGTAAAAAAAGTTCCAAGTCTTATACTGAAAGAATAGATTAGTATTATTTTTTGGGGTATAGCTCTGGAACAAAATGGAGTATAGCTCTGGAGTTTCCCTCTCTAACTCTAACTATAATTGGCAAATCGAGATACCGAATCGTATCGAGAATCCAATTGTATAAATGCGGTAACATAATTTCAATAAACTTTTTTGCCAAATACGTGTATACTTTGCATCAAGAATCAATGCAATTGTTTCTCGGCAACGCTGCCGAGTTGCATCAGCTGTTACCGCCTTCAAAGCATAAACAGTCCTTGATGAAGCCATATGAGATTATCTAATTACTTTGATTCATACTTCAATCATTCCGAGGATCATTCTAATCACTCATAGAGAACTTTTAAGTTTGGTATAAAATTTGCCATGATTGATTTGTAAGTAGAGGTCATACTTTTAAAATTTGAAGAAAAAGAGATGATAATCTGCACCCTATTGAATTGATACCACCGATTGATAATCGACAGTCAAAACTCATCCTAAGCTAATCTGAATATCTTTCATTGTAAAATAAACGGATATTAATTTTATAATCTTTAACAAGATAACATTACGCCGTGCATTTGTTTAATCTGTTGAGCCCGTTGGTTATAGGTGTGCCTGAACTATAGTTGTTCTGAAATTATACTGCGAAGTGTTGTTATATATTTAATAAGTGATATTCTTAATTTTGACATTACTTTAAAACCTGTAAAACAGGTCTTTGTTTGAAAAGGTTACCAAAAGATAAGAAGGGCGTTGAAATCTCTCTCTCTCTCTCTCTCTCTCTCTCTCTCTTTGTGTATCTCTCTACCCAATTCTTTCTAGCACATCATGATTTGCCACAAGAGCTCATTAAATGGAAGAGGGAATAATTTGGTAGAAAAAGTGCTTTGTGGGTGAAATCAAAGATCTTTTTTCTATTATGCATTCTATCTAAATCTTAGCGATTTAAAGTTGTGTAACTTTACATACACATAAATGGAGTTACATTAATATTAAAGGAATATATTAGAGAGGTGGATAATACGGTGTTAAGAAAATCCGTGTGGACATATGACGAGAGCAGAACAAATTTTGGTTCATCAACGAGAAGTTAACTTTTGGAAATAGATAGCTTCCTTATACATGAAGTATATTTTTGTAGCCACTCGCATAGGCGTTATATGCAACTGCTAGTATAAAAAATCAACCATGCATGCCCATAAGTGGATGGCCGAGACTTGGAGACCTAATCCAATTTCAAGCAAGATAAGTGTCGCTTCGCAAAACTTGCAAAACCATTTAGGTCATAACTCTTGCATGTGATTGAACTTGATCGCCCAACAGGCAATAACATCATCGACATAATTCACCCAACAGCTAATTAAAAAAAAGGTCTTGTTATTTGTTATCAACTGACTTCAGTTAAATACACATAAAAACAAACGTTTGAATTTTTACTTCATCAATTACACATACCATGAGATATGTAATATATTATGTGTGATTGCAAAAAAAGTGCCTCAGGACACTCGTTAATAAAAATTAACTTAAAAATATCCTTCAAATATAGTGAAAATCAAGTAGGGATGATCGGTTCCCTATCCAGTCCGGACCGGTTTCATGAAGCCTATCACTTAGCAAAAAAATTTAAAAAATACTAGAGCTTTTACTATTTGCAAGAAATTAAAAAATATATATTTTTAAAAAGAGTCGGTCTGGTCCGATTCTCTCCTTTCCCCTCATCCCCGCCCCTTGGGGAATTGGGAAACAGACCGAAAATCATTGGTTCCATCTTATGGAATCGGGAACTGGACTGATCCCCCTGTTAACAGTTTGGTCCGGTCTAGGCACTTCCTGATTTGGATGGTCCGACATATTTACCCTAGTAACAATCGTCATAACATAGAATTTCTTGGGTTTTCGAATTAGTCCATGCTTATAATATTTATGGTAAGACTTTTGCAAATTTGAGCCAAAATTTCGAGATTAGTGGGGTCAATTGATTAATACTTAGAATATTATGCTAATGATCAAATATTTACTGTTTGATTGCTACCCTCTTATAAAGCGGTGCCGCCATTGGACATAACCCTCGGGAAAGAAGGAGGGGAGGTGGGGGGGGTGGGGGGTGGGGGGGGTTGGGGGCGCGGGGGTGTTGGGTTTGGAGACTTTCTTTTTTCGGATGGGGTTAAAGGTCGCTAATTAGTTAGGGTTTTCAGACGTTTATGTGCGAAAATACCAATAAGAGAAAAATAATCTCAGATAAATAAGTAATTATATATTTTCGTAATCAATATTACAAAAAGGTGCCATCTACTTTTCAACTAAGTATCCTGCACATAATACGGGGTTAATATAAGCTCAGCATCCCATAAATTTTGATCGTGTACTCACATATTTTGAAATTTTAGATTCTAAAATCAAATGTGCAAGCTTTAAGGCTTATTCTAGAACTTACCATTATGCTGGTTCGTAGGGTTTGCATGCGTGTTCTCCGGGACACCCTTAGCATAGGACGAGGTTAATAAATGGAAGATTGGTTGGACAATGAAGATTTTCAGTTAGATAAAGAAAAATCAAAATTTTAAGTTATGAAAAGAATGTGAAGAATTTTAATTAGATACTCCAAAGTTCCGGATGATATCCCCATAATAATTCAGAAGAAGAAAAGCTCACGAGTACCACAGTGCTCTTTATTTAATAATTTAACACGGTGAATATAATCACTTCATAATGGGCATGACCTCTATGTACACCATGGAAACAACTAAGCAGCTTAAAATTGCAATTTCTTTAATTACATAGATGTTGCCGGTCATTTGAGGGCTTTGATCCCACAAATATGAACATATTAGAGGTTGAAACATCAAGAGCATAGATTACATGCAAGGTCATTCGATATATTTTCAGTATCATAGACAATTTTCATAGACTAACTATAAATAAAGTTCGAAATCTTATACTAAAACAAAATAGGTAAATATTATCTTTGGGGTACCATACGCAATTTTATAAGGAACTCTGTGTGGCATAAATCCCTGAAATTTCTCCCTCTAACTCTAACTACAATTGTCAAATCGAGATACCGAATCGTATACTTAGATCACAAATTCATGAAAATCGAATTGTAAAAATGCGGCAAAATAATTATAATTTTTACCAAATATGTGTGTACTATTTTTGTCAATTAGATTAATACTTTGTTAAAAGATCCACAACATTCACATTTGTTTCCTCGTCAAGAGAACCTAAATGACGAAAGGTTCTTATTTCCATAAATGACTACATATGAAAAATAAAATGTAATTACCTTTTCCCTCAACGACGCCTATAAAATGCACCATCCTACAACGCAAAGATTCATTCGGGTGAATACTACATCTGCAATAGAGCCGATCGATCGTGATGGAGAGGAGATCATCATCCAAGTTAGCTCTTGTGCTCGTGCTTGTATTCATTTTGCTGGGGGCAAGTTTGCCATCTTCAATGGCCGTGCGTGGTGAGTGCAGCAAGGATGAGGATTGTCGCGTCATCTGTGCCTCAGGCTGTGGACTTTGCAGTGAAACTGAATGCAATTGTTTTGACGGGACGCCGCCAGGTTGCAGTAGGCGTTACCACCTTCGAGGCATAAACACTCCTTGATGAAGCCATATAAGAATATCTACTTGTTTTGATTCATACTTATGTCCTTGACATGAAATAAAATATGATTATATGATGATATTTTAGTGAGATATTGCTCCTCTCTTCGTGATATTGCTGTATTTTTTGTTTTGCGTAGAAATAGTTGCACAAGTTAATTTAATTTTTTTGGCTTGTATAACTAATATAACTCATGAATTTTATTTGACAAAACCGAAGAGGCTTAGCAGTGCTTTATATCGCATTTGCTGTCGCTTACTAGATCTCACAGTGCGTTTATATGACATTTGCTATTGTCTAG
Source organism: Eucalyptus cloeziana (assembly GCA_014182715.1). Taxonomy (NCBI): domain Eukaryota; kingdom Viridiplantae; phylum Streptophyta; class Magnoliopsida; order Myrtales; family Myrtaceae; genus Eucalyptus; species Eucalyptus cloeziana. Next base: position 21,519,092 of record CM024634.1, read on the forward strand.
AATAAACATTGAATAGACTATACTCATTATCAACAATAGTTAATGCTTGATCATATTCACTGATCATAAAAACACCTTGAATCAATTCACTTTTGTGTACCATACGAGCAAACGTATTTCGATTTTTCTCAAAACAAAGGCATTAGTCCGCCAGAATTTCCATTAGTAAAGGATTGTCTATGTTTTTATTTTGGAGCATGAACTTCTTTGTTTGCAAGAATCAATGGGTTGGCTACAAAAATCTGATTTCTATAATTACATATGATTCGATGTTCACAAATATGAGCTTATTAGAGACTGAGACATGTAAAGCATGGATTAACTGCAAGGTAATTCAACATATTTTCGGTATCATAGACAATTTTCTTGGACAAATTCTAAATGAAGTTCAAAATCTTACACTAAAAAAATTGGTAAGTATTATCTTTGGGGTGACATATACAATTTTATTTAAGGAACAAAGTGGAATTTAGCTCTAAAATTTCCCTCTCTTACTCTAACTATAACTGGCAAATTGAGATACCGAATCATCAATTCATGAATGTGAAATCGAGAATCAAATTATATTAATGCGTTGAAATAATTTCTATAATTTTCTTTGTCCAAATATGTGTGTACCGTTGCAATTGTTTCTCAGCGACGTTGGGTTGTGTTAGCCTTTGCAGCCTTCAAAGCATAAACACTCGAAATAAAACTTGAAATAAAACATGATAATATGATGATGACTAATTTAGAATCTTTCTTTTCAAAAAATTATTGCTTTTAATGTTTAGAAAAAGTAGTCATGCCTAACTACTTTCGTAGATAATGAAAAAAAAATTTCTATCCATTTATTTTTGTAAGCAATACAAACGATTATTTGTTGGAAAATATTTTTTAAATCACATATTTATGCGAAACAAATGCACCCTTGTAATATTGCTCCTCTCTTTATGATTATATTGTACTTTTGGTTTGCAATAGAAATAGTTGCATAATTTAATTTAATTTTTTTGGTCATTTATAACTAATGTAACTCATGAACTTTATGTGAAAATACCGAATAATGACTATATTAACTTAGATCTACAATGACATATCCGTTGATGATGAAAATATATTGGGGAGAATTACCAAAAAAGTCTTAAACATATTACAATTGTGTCAATTTAGTCTTAAACTTATATTTTTTTACAAATTTAGTCTTAAATCTTTTGTATTTATGCCAATATTAGCTAGCCGACACCGATGTAGACACCGGTTGATGCTAGTCATTTAGCTGATGCTGACGTGGACAATTTTTAATAATTTTTATATTTATTTTCTTTTTTCTTTTTTTCCTTCCTTCTTCCTCTAGCTTGCCTGCCAGAGGTGAGGGCCGATGAGGTTAGCCTTGTTGGCCAATGGCAAGGCTCACCCGTATCGGCCATTGGCGAGGGCAAGCCTCACTTCATCATGGCGAGGCCGGCCTCACCGTCCTTAGGTGAGGCCTTGCTAGATTTGACGAGGCTCGGCCTTGCCTAGCCATGGCAAGGTGGCCTTGCCGTCATCGAATGAGGCTTGCCCTCACTAATGGCCGATGGGGGTGAGCCTTGCCATTGGTTGGTGAGATCAGCGAGCAAAGGAAGAAGGAAGAATGAAGGAGGAAAAGAAAAGATAAAGAAAAATAAAAAATTCGAAAAAATAAAATATTATTAAAAAATTATCCATGTCATTGTTGGCCAGTCAAAATTGATCGAATAGATTGAATTGACACAAATATAAGATAATAAAGTGCATTCACTGTTATTTTTAAAGCAACAAATCCCATTTGCAGCGTTTTAAATGGTATTTTTATACGAACACTGTTTATACAATCTAACCAAACTATAATTAATTAATTAATCATGCAGATATTATTATTCATCAATTCATGTGTATCTTTCCCCAACCCCCCAACCCCCCCGCCGAAACACTGAAAAAGCAAACAATTCACTCAAGAGCCGCATCGTCAACGTTGTGTCCACACTCAAATCACTTTACTCTTTGTATATATATAATTAATCAATTAGCCACTTCGATACATTTGAATCCTTCTGTTAATTATGCCGTTTTTTATTTACTTTTTTAGTGCTACATGGTGAGTAATAACGGAGGCCATGTGCATTCGGATCCATTCAAACTAAACAGAGTCGAGAAAAGGAGTAAAGTGGATAATGGCGATGAGCTTATAGGACTTAAATGCAAAAATCAAAGTATATTATAGTGACAAGTTTTAAGACCCTTGTTATAATTGTCCCGTTATAAACAAACAGCCGAATTTATACTCATAAAAAAAAATCAGAAATAATCGTCAATAAGCCACCAATGTTTTCGAGCTGCAAAAATATTGTCTGAATATATTATTACCAGAACAAGCGAAAAATTTTGTGGTTCAGTTTTTTTTTTTTTTTTTGGTCGGTCAATTTTGCGGTTCAGTTGGTTGAGCAATTTTTGCATATTCTTTCTTTAATGACAAGATTCGGTTCACTCCAGCACCTCTTCTTCAATGTCCAGTTCGATTTTCCAAAAAACTAGAAGCTACATACGTTACTATTCAAAATCAGTACATGTCATTCCGCATAGGCATATTCCTAAAGTAATTTTACGGTGGAATTAAAAAAAAAAATTAGTAGGTGCGAGAATAGAAAACAGAAAATCGAGAAGAAAATAGCGACGTGCCTTATCACTCATTCACTAATTTTTTTTTTGTCAGTACTCATTCACTAATTGAATCCACTTGATTTAGTATATTTTGAAATATTTTTCCAAAAGTGATAGTAATTGATGAAAAAACAAAAAAAAAATTAATGTAAATTCCTCGAGAAGTCGCACTATTTATATATTGCTAAGTCGACCACTTGACAATTTCCCAACAATGTCTATGGCCTCTACAAAAAAAAAAAAAAAAAAAAAAAAAAAAAAAGAAAAAAAAAGAAAAAGAAAAAAAGGGTTCTATCTTACAAGCAGCTTAGCTTTTGGCAAATAATGAATTATCCTACATTTTAAGCCCAACGCATTTTCGATAAAATGCTCGTCTCAACCCAAATTCACATGGATTGAGTCCATGCTGAAGACGTGACGAGGGTGTCCCCGATTAGGTGAAGGAGAATGTCACGGCTTGATAAATTGATGCATTCCAGAAGTTTCCCGAACGAAGGGCCGTGGCCCATCCATGAGCAAGCAACTGTCTAGCTTCCCGAAACCTTAGAGTTTTTTGAGTATTCTAGAATACTCCTTGAAAATAGGCAATGTGGTAATTATACATCTACGTAATGATTAAGGGAGATTTAAACCCATCATTAGATTAAAATAAGAGAATCGGAAATACAGAATGAACAAAATGGGAGTGTTAAGGCAGTACTAATTCCAAATTGTGTTTTGATAATATGTAAGTAAAAGCTAGTAATTTGTGCAATGATAATTTCTCTCCGCAACTTTTTTCTTCTAGAAGTCTCCGTGTTGTGTCGGACACCCCAACACGTGTTCGATATGCTCGGACACGCAGTCAATCCGACACGTGGTCAACTCTTCTGGACACATTCGGACACGCGTGTTCGGAATTGTGAGAGGCGGGGGTTTTCGAGGCGGGTCTACAAGTGCGAAGGTCGTTGAAGAAGGTGACGGTGTGGAGGCGAGGTCGCGAGCGACAGCAAGGCTGCGACTAGAAGGGAGGGCCAGAGGAAGAGCGACCCAGAGGACCACGACTGCGATGTCGTCGTGGAGGGCTAAAGGTGAGGCTGCGGCTGTAGTTGCGAAGGAGGGAGGGCCGAAGGCGAGCGATTGCAAGAGAGAGCAAAGATCACGAAGCAGAGGTCGTGGGAGGAGGAGGAGGCGTCGGCTGCTAAGGTTTTTAAGTTTACTTCTCTTTTAATTTTAGCCTTTTAACAAGAAAAGTAGAAAAAAAAAAAGTAGGGATTTTGATGGGACTTGGCGTGAAGGGGTGGGTGATGTGGAGGAGTGTGATTTCAATTTTCAAGGAAGGAACTGACAAATTTTGGGGAGAAAGGAACGTGGGCAAAGAGGGTGAAATAAATGGGTGGGGGACTTTTTCAGAAAATAAAAGCATTGAAATAATTTGTTTTTTTGGGAGGGGTGGGGGTTGGTAAAAAAAATGAGATTAAAAAGTGATTTCGAAAAATAAAAAATATTGAATGTTAAATAATAATAAATTTTGATCATTATAGAATATCATAAATTTATTTAAATAAGTTCATTCTAATATCTTGTTAATTATTAGTTTCATTAATAATTTTTGTTAAAGTTAGCTTTTTATTTATTTATTTATTTACAAATTTGAATCAAATTAATTAAAAAATATTCATTTAAGATATAACGTGTCCCAACGTGTCGGAATTCTTTATTTTTGAGAAATGACGTGTCGGCGTGTCTTGTCATGTCGTGTCGTGTCGTGTGTCCGTATTGATGCTACTTAGTCTGTAGATCTCTCAATGTAGCAATACTATAAATGCCACCTAGTAAAGAGGAGAATATGGGATAGTCTTGAATCTTCGGTGCTCTTAGAGAAGAACAATTTTGCAGTCACATGGGCAATACACTAAAGTTGGGACAATTCTCAATTCTTATCCTTTGCAATGTACTTGCAGAACCTTCGAGCCATTCGAGGAAAGAAACTAGTTCTAGTAGTCCCTCGAAACTAAAGAAACGAAACCTTGGCATGGAGTGTGGTTCATCACATTCACCTTCTGGCAGCTTCAAGCTCGCGCAGTCCTCGATACAGAGTGTTCCAGCAATGCCTTCATATTCTTGAAGCATTGTGGTAAGGAGGCCATTTTCGAACAATCTCCAATGGACAATGAATGGAGCAACGAGCGCAATTGGATATCATTGAACAAGGCCTCCAGTTCTCACAGCCTCGTATGTACAGCTTCCATGAAGAGGTCAAGCATCCTATTCCACTCTCTAGGAGACGCTGCTATGTCGTGGTTATCACCAAAATGCGCAGGCTGACCATATTCTTGATGTTTGAGGCAATTCCTCGATTTCCATGCACCCAACATAATTCTTGCAGATTACGAAGCCCGCAGATTGATTCGGGGAGTTACTTCATATCACAGTTTCCGATGAACTAAGAAATCTCAAATGCTTTAGACCACCAATGGAACTTGGCTATCAGCCAAAGCTAGACCGATTCATCCATAGCACTCAAAGTGCTTGAATTATGAAAGGTATCTCTCCACAAAAATGCCCCAAAGGAACCCTCATCAAAAGTGATTGTATGAACACGGTTGAGTTTGCTTAAGCAGTCGTGTTGTCCATCTTCTAATAGAAGAGATGGGTTCGAAAATGATACATGCTAAGTTGTCGGGGATATATCCTGTGCTATGCTCACTTTCAATATGGACCATCCTATTTGTGCCACCAAAATGGCAAGTACTTGAATGAGTCTGGGCATTCACATGTATAGCACCAAATAAGGATCTTGAACGTAGCTCCATCATTTATTGCCATGCAATCTCTTCCAGCTCTTTGTTAGTTTCGCTGGACTGGATAAGCCCATTTGAGATCCACAATGAGATCATATCATAATCACCAATAGTGCCGTTCTAAAGAAATAAAGAGCAATAAGCAAAACATTGTTTCAGAAGTATGATGGTATTAGATCGTAGCACATCCTCCAAAAGGTAAATATCAATTTATAGTTGCCACATCTCACTATCTCTTGCATATTCCCAATTGCTTCAGTCAAATTTTGAATATAACAAGCTTGCAAAAGTCTTCATCTCCATAGGATTTCTCATGCACTTGGTAACTATTTCCTCAGCAATTACCATAAGATGTGGGCGACTCTTTTCTTTCCCATGATCAAACACACTTCACAAATAAAGTTAAAGAATCCTTCCACGTAAGTCTGGCCAAATTAAGTGTGTGGACAGTGCCCATAATTAAGGCGACCAAGGTATTTCATGACGTCACAATGACTTTGCTCCCCTCAGACACACCTTCTAACAAATCTCCCAGTCCCAACCGATCCTGCCATCTAACTTCCCACACTTGGTCCATTACAAACAAACGCCATTTGTTCTCCACAGTGCTTCATATGTCATTTTGCAACATTTCAAGGTTTTGATATTGTCGTTTATAGCAAAGGGACTCAAGGATGCCTCTTATTATCTTCTTAACTTCAAATCCTAATGGCATGAATAACCAACTTTGGGATCAAAATGTTTATTTACCCAATTATCGTTGTATACCAATTGAGTGATAGTCATCTTGCTGCTATCCCCCGTTCCAATCACATCTAAAGGGAGGTACGGACACTTAGAGTGCCAAAATTTGGCACGGAGGAACACTTAAGTGCCAAAAGTTTGAAAAGTGACACTTAAGTGTCAAAATTGGAGCAAAATGGATTATTTAAGTGCCATTTCGGCCAAAATGCCGACGTGGCGATTTTCCAGGGAAGGAAGTGCAAAACAACGCCGTTTTGGTCGACGTGGTAAAAAAATTAATAAAATTAAATTTAAAACTAAACTTATTTAAAACATTTAAAAATAATATTAAAATATTAAAAAAAACTAAAATTAAAAAAAAAAAAGGAGGGGGAGGGGGTAGGCGGCAGAGGGCTGAGCCCTCGCCGCCGCTTGCGGAAACGCCGGCAGCAAAGGGGGGAGGGTCGATGGCCCTTGGCCTGGCCAGGCGAGGGTCACCGGGCCCTAGCCAAGGGCGGGCGACCCCGGCCGACTGGCGGTGAGGGCCCGCGAGTCCTCGCCCAGATCCGGCGAGGGTCGGCGATCCTAAAAAAAGGTTAACATACTTCTGAAAGAGATAGTGAAATGTGGTAACTACAAATTGTTATTTTACCTAGGCTTTTGATTCGATTAAACGCAAAATGAGACGAAAGGTTAAAAACCACAAAAAAGGTTAACATATTGAACCCGTGCAAAGTGGGAAAATCACGATTTGCTTTAACTCAACGATGGAACAGCGAACGCTCCAAACAATTTCCTAATGTCGATCTTTAATCCCTTATGAATCTTAAATTGCTGGACTATCCATGGACACATTTTGATTCGATTAATCACAAAATGAGACTAAAGGTGAAAAACCACGAAAAAGGTGGACATATCAAATGCGTTAAGAGTAGGAAAAGGTGAAAGAGATCCAAATGATGAACTCGACTATCCATTTTCACTCACATGATTCCAAAAGTGAACAATGAATTATGATCCCATTGCACCTTATACGTATCGATGACTCAGGCGCCACACATTTGCTTGATATGACTCTCGAGAACCGAGGAGCCCTCCTAAGAAATAAATGATCGATGAGATCGATTAGGATGAGTTAACATCATCTGCCAGAGAAGGTGGCGAAAATGAAGTACCAACGATGAATCCTTTGCTTCAATCACCCACCCAAGTTCCAAGTTTCAATCTCTCGGCTACCATCCTACGTGCGCAAGCATGCTATGATGCTCCTTATGTTGAAGCCGGGGGACGTTTAGGCCAAATGGAAGTTCAAAACAATGCTGCCCAATTAAGAACAATAAGAAGTTCCGAATCTTGACAGAAGTTGCACTATCAAAATCTTATGGAAATGAAATCATAGAGAAAAAGGAAACGTCGAGCAACTCATAGCATCAAATAAAGCTGCAAGTCATTGTGATTAACTAAAATATAACAAGAACGAGGAAGAATGAGTTACGCATAGCCTATATAATTCCTTCCACAAAAAGTAGCGGGATCACTGACCAAGACTCTCGCTATTAGAGAAGCCTATGTTGGATTGCTACCATCTCCATAGCAATGTCATGGAGGCCTAATCATCAACAAACTGTCAATTAGATCTTTGTGTAAGTTTCAACATGTGGAGGATGATCACATCTCGCATATCATTTGGATCACACTCAATGTGAAGAAAAGGTTTAAAATAAGAAAATTGGAAACACGGAATGAACAAAATGGGAGCGTTAAGGTAGTACTAATAGTAGATTGAGTTTTGATTAATTGTAAGTAAAAGCTAGTAATCTGTACAATGATAATTTATCTCAGCAACTATTTTCTTCTTCAACATTATTCTCCTCCTCAATTTCTCAGCAATTAATTGTCTTCTGATCTCTCAATATGGCAATGCCACAAATGCCACCTGGTAAAGAGCGGAATCTAGAACAGTCTTGGATCTTCAATGCTTTTAGAGAAGAGCAATTTTGCAGTCACTTGGGCAATACACTAAAGTTGGGACAATTCTCAATTATTATCCTCTACAGTGTACCGCAAAACCTTCGAGCCAAACGGGGAAAGAAACTAGTTCTAGTAATCCCTCGAAACTAAAGAAACAAAACCTAGGCGTGGAGTGTGGTTCATCACATTCGCCTTCTAGCAACTTCAAGCAAGCATAGTCCTCAATACAAAGTGTTCCAGCAATGCCATCATATTCTTGAAACCTTGTGGTACGGAGGCCAACTTCAGACAATATTCAATGGACAACGAAGGAAGCGACGTGTGCGATTGGATATCATCGAACAAGGCCTCCAAATTCTTGCAAAGTCATATGTATATCTTTCGCGGAGAAGTCAAGCATCCTTCCACTCTCCGGGAGACGTTGTTACTTCATGGTTATCGCCAAAACGTGAAGGCTAACCATATTCTTAATGTTTACCAGCAATTCCTCGTGTTCCATGCTCCCACTAAGACGTAATTCCTACAGATTGCGAAGCTCGCAAATCGATTTGGGGATTTTCTTAATATCAAAATTTTCCGATGAACTAAGAAACCTCAAATGTTTTAGACCACCAATGGAAATAAGAGATTGGCCAAGGCTAGACTGATTTATCCATAGCACTTGCAAATGCTTGAATAGTAAAAGGAACTCTCCAAAAAGAACTCCCCAAAGGAACCCTCTTAAAAGAGATCGTACTAACGCGACTGAGTTTGCTTAAGCAGCCACGTAGTTCACCTTCTGATAAAAGAGATTGATTCAAAAATGATACATGCTGAGTCATCAGGGATATATCATGTGCTGCACTCACTTTCAACTTGTAACATTTGGTTTGTGCTACCGAAATGGTAAGTTCTTAAATGAGTTTGGGCATTTACACACAAAGCACCAGATGAGGTTCCACACTAACAAGGAAGAAGGATCATGAGTGCAACCCCATCATTTACTGCCATGCAATCTCTTCTAACTCTTGATTAGTTCGGCTGGACTAGATAAGCCCATTCAAGATCCATGGTGAGATCATATCATAATCGCCGATAGTGCTGTTTTGAAGAAATAACGAGCAAATAAGCGAAACATTATTTCAGAATTATGATGGCATTAGATCACAACTTATCCTCGATGAAGGTAAAATATCAGTTTGTAATTGCCACATCTCACTATCTCTTCCATATTCCCAATCACTTAAGTTGAATTTTGAATCCAACAAGCTTCCCAAAGTCTTCACCTCCATAGGATTTCCTATGCACTTGGTCACTATTCCTCGGCAATTACCATAAGATCCGGGCAACTCTTCTCTTCCCCTTGATCGAATGCGCACTTCATGAACAGAGTCAGAGAATCTTCCCACATACGTCTGGCCAAATTAAGTGTGTGGACAGTGCTCATGATTGAGGTGACCGAGGTATTTTGCGACGTCACGATGACTTTACTCTCCTTAGAGACACCTTCTAACAAATCTCTCAATCCCAACCAATCCTCCTACCTAACTTCCTACACATGGTCCATTACAAACAAATGCCGTTTATTCTCCACGGTGCTTCTTAGGCCATTTTCCAACATTTCAAAGCTTTGATATTGTCCATTATGGCCAAGAGACTCAAGGATGCCTCTTATTATCTTCTTAACTTCGAAGCCTATTGGCATGGATAACCAAACTTTGGGATTAAAATGTTTGTTTACCCAATCATCGTTGTATGCCAATTGAGCGATAGTCATCTTGCCGCTATTCCCCATTCCAATAATAGATATGACTCCTATCATTCTATCTCCACCATCACCACCATCTAATCTTCTCAACAATTCTATTATCATTTCCTTTTCTTCGTTTCTTCTAATCACATATAAAGGGGATACAAAAGAATGACTTTCCCTCCAGGGAACTATGATCTTATCCCGAACATTGCTTGACAATTTGAACTGATTTTTCTTTTCACTAATTCCATCTATTCTCTTTTTAAGTTCTTTCATATTATGTGCTATCTTGTACTAGAAAATAAATTTGGATATTGATACATATTTATAACACATATCATTTTATTTTAAGTTTTCCATTGTTCTCAGTAAAATCACGATTTGCTTTAATCTAATGGTGGAACCGCGAAGTCTCCAAACAATTTCTTAATCTCGATCTTCAATTCTTTATAAATCTTAAATTGTCAGACTATCCACGAACACATTTTGATTCGATTAATCACAAAATGAGATGAAAGATAAAAAGCCATGGAAAATGTCAACATATTGATAGAGTAGAAAGTGGAAAAATTATGATTTGCTTTAACACAATAGTGGAACAGTGAAGACTCCAAAGAATTTCCTAATCTTGATCTTCAATCCCTTATGAATCTTAAATTGTCAAACTATCCATAGACACATTTTGATTCGATTAATCACAAAATGAGATGAAAGGTAAAAAACCATGGAAAAGTTTGACATATTAAACGCATAGAAAGTGGGAAAAGGCAAAAGAGATCCAAATGATGAACTCAACTATCCATTTTCATAAATGCAATTCCAAAGGCGAACAGAAAATTACGATCCTGTTGCACCTTATACGCATCCATAACACATGCATCACACATTCGCTTGATATTAACGGTGAAAATCCAGGAGCACTCCCAAGAAATAAACAACCGATGAGATCGATTAGGATGAGTTAACATCATTTGCTAGAGAAGGTGGTGAAAATGATGCACCATCAATGAATCCTTTGCTTCAATCACCCACCCAAGTTCCAATTTTAATCTCTCGGCTACCCTTCAGCTTATGCTGAAGCTAGGGGACATTTAGGCTAAATGGAAGTTCGAAACAATGCTGCCTGATTAAGAACAGCAAGAAGTTCCAAATCTCGATAGAAGTTGCACCATTGAAATCTTACGGAAATGAAATAATAAAGAAAAAGGAAACGTCTAGCAACGTATGGCATCAATTAAAATTTGCATGTCATTGCGATAAACTAAAATATAACAAGAACAGGGAAGACCAAGTTACGCATAGCCTGTACAATCCCTTCCACAAAAAGTAATGGGATCACCAACCAGGACCCTCGCTATTAGAAAAGCCTTTGCTGGACTGCTACATCTCCACAGCAATGTCTTTGAGGCCTAATTATCAACAAGTTGTCAATTGGATCTTTGTGTGAGTTTCAACATGCAAAGGGTGATCACATCTCCTATATCGTGTGGATCACACTCAATGTAAAGAAGAGATTTAAAATAAGAAAATTGGAAACACAGAACGAACAAAATTGGAGTGTTAAGGCAGTACTAATACTAGATTAAGTTTTGATTAAGTGTAAGTAGAATGTAGTAATCTATACAATGATAATTTCTCTTAGCAACTATTTTCTCTTTCAACAACATTCTCCTCCTCAATTTCCCCACAGTTAATTATATGCATATCTCTCAATGTGGCAATGCTGCAAATGCCACTTGGTAAAAAGGAGAAATTGAGACAGTCTGGAATCTTCAGTGCTCTTAGAGAAGAACAATTTTGCAACCACTTGGGCAATATGCTAAAGTTGGGACAATTCTCAATTCTTATCCTCTGTAGTGTACCTACAGAACATTCGAGCCACTCTAGGAAAGAAACTAGTTCAAGTAATCCCTCGAAACTGAAGAATGAAACCTCGGTGTGAAGTGTGGTTCATCACATTCGCCTTCTGGTAGCTTCAAGTTTGCGCAATCCTCAATAAAGAGTGTTCCGGCAATGCCTTCATATTCTTAAAACCTTGTGATTAGGAGGCCAACTTCGCACAATCTCCAACGGACAATAAATGGAGCGACGGGTGTTATTGGATATCATTGAAGAAGGCCTCCAAATTCTTGTAGCCCCGAGTGTATAGCTTCCGCAGAGAGGTCAAGCATCGGATGCCACTCTTCGAGAGATGCTGCTATTTTGTGGTTATTGCCAAAACATGGAAGCTGACCATATTCTTGATATTTGCCAGCAATTCCTCAATTTCCATGCACTTGCGAAGCTCCTAGGCCAATTTAAGGAGTTTCTTGATATCACAGTTTTCAGATGAACTAAGAAACCCCAAATGCTTTAGACCACCGATGGAATTAGGCAGTTGGCCAAAGTTAAACCAATATATCCATAGCACTTACAAGTGCTTAAATTGTGGAAGGCACGTCTCCAAAAAGAACGCCCCAAAGGAATCCTCCTTAAAAGAGATTATACGAACACAGTTGAGTTTGCTTAAGCAGCCGTGTAGTTCATCTTCTGATAGAAGAGATGGGTTCGGAAATGATACAAGTTGAGTCATCAAGGATCTATGTTGTGCTGCGCTCACTTTCAATATGGACCATTCGGTTTGTGCTATCGAAATAGCGAGTTCTTCAATGAGGTTGGGCATTCGCAGGTATACAACTGGATAAGGTTCCACACTAATAAGGAAGAAGGATCTTAAACGCAACTCCATCATTTACTGACATGCAATCTCTTCCGACTCCCGATTAGTTCCACTAGATTGGATAAGCTCATTTGAGGTCCACAGGGAGATCATATCATAATCGTCGATAGTATCATTCTAAAGAAATAATGAGCAATAAGCGAAACATTGTTTCAAAAGTATGATGGCATTAGATCACAGTTTATCCTTGATGAAGGTAAACTATCAGTTTGTAGTTGCCACATTTCACTATCTCTTACATATTCTCAGTCGCTTCAATCGAATTTTGAATACAACAAGCTTCCCATAGTCTTTACAGCTATAGGATTTCCCATGCACTTGGTCACTATTTCCCTGATCGATCATGCACTTCACAAATAAGGTCAAAGAATCCTCTCACATAAGTCTAGCCAAATTAAGTGTGCGGACAGTGCCTATGATTAAGGCGACTGAGGTATTTCGTGACGTCACAATGACTTTACTCCCCTCGGAAACACCACCAAACAAATTTCTTAGTCCCAACCAACCCTCCCACCTAACTTCCCACACATGGTCCATTACAAATAATAAACACTATTTGTTTTCCATGGTGCTTCTTAGGCTATTTTGCAGCATTTCAAGGCTTTGATAGTGTCCTTTGTTGCCAAGAGACTCGAGGATGCCTCTTATTATCTTCTTAACTTCAAATCCTACTGGCATGGATAACCAAACTTTGGGATCAAAATGCTTATTTACCCATTTGTCGTTGTACACCAATTGAGCAATAGTCGTCTTGCTGCTACCCCCATTCCTATAATAGATATGATTCCTATGATTCCATTTCCACAATCACCATCACCATCATCTAATCTTCTTAACAATTCTATTATCATTTCCTTGTCTTTGTTTCTTCCAATCACATCTAAAAGGGATACAAAAGAATGACTTTCCCTCTAGGGAACTATAATCTTATCACGAACATCACTTGGCAATTTGAACAGATTTTTCTCTTCATTGATTCCATCTATTCTCTTGTACTCGAAAATAAAGTTGGATGTCCCCGAGAATGAGTACCGCACCTTCATTTTGAGGGTCGATTGTTCGGTGAAGCTTGTCCGCCTACACAATGCCTTGGCTTTGAATTCATCTAGCACGTCCTCGGCATCATAGCAGAAGTCTTTCAGCTTCGACAGCTAAATCCTTACCGCTTCATCTTTAGCTTGCCTCTGCTCAACATTAGCAAGCACCCTCTAGATCGTCTCTAGCGTATTCGTGAGTTTCTCTTGGTCATTCTTGACTCCACATCAATTGAAATTCTTCAAAAGCTGATGAAGCTAATTTTTGCACGATAGGTCTAATGACACTAGAGATGACGGCAGTAGTCATGGTTTATCGTAACCGCTATGCAGAAAACAAACTTGTTATTGTTGGACGCAAATTGTGCAACCCTAAGATCTCCATAACCAGAACAAGAATATGCATAATTGAGTAGAAAAATTAACGCACCTGATTTGGGATCCATCAAATATAAAGCAGAAGCAGAAAAGGGATTTCCCACATATCAAGGGGATCCACGCATCAAGTCCTTCTCCTCTATTGCCCTCCGTATCACTAGCTCAATGAGGCGGCCCCCCTCACGTTTAGCGTTAGGTAAACGCCCTTTAGGTGAGGATACATGTGAGAATTAGGGTTAGAGGAGAGACTTGAGCACTATTTATAGAGTTTCCAGCTAGGCCCCCTCATTACAGGCCAGGCTCAACTCGGCCCACACTAGCCAGTCCATATTAGACCAATTAAGAAACCTTCTATCTCACCTTAGACCAATCCCCGTAAAACGGTAAACGTTAAACGGTAAATTACAATATCAATTAATGTAGTCCACATTAGGAAAACTCTTCCATTCTCCCACTTGGACAATATTAATTGAAATCGTACTGTATGTGCGTACATTGGTCTAGAGATAATTCTTAATAGTCAATCATATCCCATAAAGTCTCAAACACTGAATCATGGCAGTAACTATATGTATACACACAGAGCCTTCCATGGTCACGAGTGTTCTCAACTCTATTGATATGGATCCAATATGGTAGTGTGTCAAATGCATAACATCTCCTCTCATAGAGAGATCTCATTTGTCAGTCACCATTCTCTTACCTTAAGCGTCACAAAAACTGTGCCACTAAAGAATGTCAATTCTCTTACCTTAAGTGTTACAAAAAACTTGTGCCACTAGAGAATGAATTTATGGTTCCATGAACCCACATATGTCTTGTTCTTACGATTAATCATTCTTTATGTATAACAAAATATATGGACAAGGCTAATAACCGGATGCCCCTAGCCTTCACTCAAGGTATATACAATATCTTGAGACTTTATCAATATGTATTCAACGTAATAACAATACATTCAAAAAAAAAAAACTTTATTGAATGAAAAAGTTGATACATATCAAACCGTTACAAAATGTAACGAACATAGATGTAACCTTTATCAGAGTAAAGCCAAAATAGCTCCCACTGAACAACAGTATCTCATGATGCTCCTAGACCCATGCAAATGACCTGTCGCTTAAAATATACATGGGCGTAGACCTTTAGTTAGTGGACCTACAACTATATCATCTGTGGAAATATGTTATATTAAAACGTCACATTTCTGTACCGTTTTCTTTTGGTCAAAAGTTTTGACCACCATATATTTAGACCCCTTGAGACATCTGTAGTAAATAAATAATACTACAAATTTTTTTTATCTCAATATAACCATATGGGTCTATCCATAAAATTAAAACGATTAACTCTTTCATGAGGTCCCGGAGCCTAATAGCCCAAGTAACAGCCTAAAAGAATGTTACTAACACTGTTTTCATAGTAGAAGATGACATAGAACTTTATTTACTGCACTTCCTACTAACATAAATATGTATTATGTTATTGATCTCATGTCATCATAACAGCTACCGAAGTTTACATCTAAATACCCTACTAACTGCAAGAATTGAACATATCCATATATTAACATATAATCTTTTATCCTTTTTAAGTACCTTAAAACCTTCTTGGCAGCAACGCAATGATCGCGTCCTGAATTTGATTGATATCTGCCTAGAAGTCCCGTCACAAAGACGATATTTAGTCTAGTGCAAATTCGAGCATACATTATACTTTTAAATGCACTAACACAAGGTACACCCTTTAATTAGATTTTCTCAATATCTAAATAAGGACAATCATCACCCTTAACAACAGGAGCAATTCCTGGCTTGCAATAATGTATATTGAATATTTCCAATATACAATCAGCAAATGTTCTCCGAGAAAATCTAATATAATATGGCAAAAACAATCCTTACAAACCTTAGTACAAAAGATATAAGATGTCTCAAGGTCACAACTTGTAAGCAAAATATCATGTACATAGAGTATGAGAAAAAATAAATTTCCTCCCACTAACCTCGCAGTATATTGAATTACTTTGTTCCCAATTGAATAAAATAACAATACTATGAAACTTTAATAATATTGTCTGGAAACTTGCTTAAGACCATGAATTAAGACTTTTCAGTCTATACACAAGTTTACTTAAATCTGCTACAAAATTCTCCAGTTGCACTTATATAGATTTTGTATCTCTTTGACGTAACTCCATATAAAAAAGAAACTATCAATGCCACGTTCACTTTGAAAGAATCTACTATTAATGCCATGTTCACTCTGAAAGAATTTATAAAGAAATAATTATTTCTTCACTAACTATCCACCCATCTTTCAGAGTAATATTATTATCTTTTTTTTATGGCATCTAATCACATACTTAATTAAGAACAAGAAACGACATTTATATAAGTTGCTAAAACAACCATGTAATGGATATTGTAATCATGCTCTCACAAATAGACTATATAGTCTGATGGTATAACTAATTGTCTTTCCCTAACGAATCTCCTTAATAAAGCTGCAACCACTTCATTCTACACTTGAGAGGTTTAAGAAATTTCATTATAAACTATATCAAGAAATACCTTAAACCTCAACAAGTTTAGTCTATGGTACATGAGATTCCATAATTATCTGTATGGGTAAAGACAAAAACACAGTAACCCACATCATACTATTATCTTTAATAGTCTGAGAGCAGAGCAGCTATCCTCTACAATTATGTCGATCTTAAGAAACTTTAGAGTATGTGATTCTATAATTCTTGTACCTTCTTTAGGGTTATAAAATTAATACCCCTTTTAACAATCTAGATAAGATACAAAATAATTTCGAGTGAATCTAAATTCCAACGTATTTAATATTGGATTAGATAACCTCACTCCTGCATGACACTTCTAAATTTAATATGATTCAATCAATTTACGTCCAGTCCATAACTCAAAAGAAGTTTATGAAACAACTTTGATAAAAAATACGTTTTGTATGTGAAAAAATTGCTTTCAAAATATTAACCCACAATAGACCGATAAATTAGTCTTACTCATCACCATGTTAATTATGGTGCAATTATGCCTTTTGGCAAATCTTTTTGTCAGGATTTTTAGGTATAGTAATTAAATTACCACCCCATAATATACCAAGTATTTGACAAATGACCCTTTAAGCAATTCAGTATTGTCATACTTGCCAAAATACTTACAGCTACTATTAGGCCTAACAACCTTCAAGACTAATTTTAACCAGTTTATTCTTTATCTCAGTCATTTTCCTTAAATAAATAAAAAAAAAACTTTTGGAAACAACCTTTTAACCATATACGAGATGTATATGACATTAGGACTTAAACATAATTTTTTGCAGATATGTCCTAATTTCAATATTATACAAAACATAATTTCAAGGAACTAAGGCTTCCATCATATTATAGCAGTGCAGTCCGCAGGCAAACCTCTTTTCAAGTGCTTCAGAATGGAACGCTTTATGGACAGTAAGCAAATTTTATTGCATTCTCAAGCAACAAATCATATGTCCACAACTTAAAATTTGAAGCAGTAAAAACCTCAATAATAGTGGAATTATTAATTACAGAAAATGTGACTGAAAAACAAGCAATGTATATAATTAGCATCATGTAAGCACTGTGTAACTTGACATACAAGTACACATCCAGAGAGTTACATGCATAATCATATTATCATCTTTGGACATAATACATGACATGCAGTTGTACACTCCCCACATGATAGCGGTTATGATAATATATTCCAATTCTTCGTGAATTCATCACCTTTGGGCATATGAATCACTAGAATCAGTCACTCCTCCACCATACCATCATGTATCCCTCCATGAACTAACACACAATCACCTCCTTTGGGAGTATGACTACACATTAGACCAGGAGACATCCCAATCAATATACGAGACCGAAATTTCTCAAACCCAATCAAGCGTGCCACTTTGGTGGTCACTACTCAATTGAATCCTTGAAATTCTCGCATACCAGGGATATAAACTTTACTTCTCACATACACCATATACATGTGATTTTGACTTTAGTGATAGGGGCAGTAAATCACCAAAATCACATATCATGCTAATTACACTGCTTTATTCATTAATAAAAATTAATCATACATACATATATATATATATATATATATATATATATATATATATAAGAATTGATGAACTAAATAAAATCGCGAGGATTAAAAATCTAAATAAAATCGCGAGAATTAAAAATAATATAAAGACCAAAAGCAATGTATAAAATATAAAGCAAAAGTATGCATAAACAAAAACCAACCATGAAGGTGGTATGAACTTGTATTGAATAAACTGGAAGTTTACATGTATTGAAAGGACATGTATTGAAAGATGCAGAAATTTAAAGCATCAAGTCATCCACTAGGGCGGTAATCCGCACTCCAGGGATTATCGATGTTTGTATTACAAGAGATGGTTAACCAACTATCATGTAAGTTGGTAACCCTGTATAAACTATGCTAGATGTATTTGAAAACAAACAAACTTACTTTGTAATCAGGGGATACAAGGTAAGAGGGCTTGGGGATGAGGATGGAGATGGAAGGGATGATGGTTTACAAGAGGGAGAGGGAAGGAGAAGAGAGAAATCTGGAAAATTTCGAGGTGCCTTCTTCTTGTGCCGGAAGAGTGTATTTATAGGGGTGCTACAGTAAAAGTGCTACAGTGTTTGAACAGTATAAAGTGAACAGTACTGTTTGAACAGTGTAAAGTGAATAGTGAACAGTGTAAAAGTGAACAGTGTATACTACGATGTGTAGCCTTTGCACCGCTCGCAACAGTGTCTGCATGTGATGTCTTGAATTTAATCTCTGTCCAGGCTGATCCCATAGCAGTCGTCTTCATTGGTGTTTCCACTATGATGTGACTGTGAGGATCCTTCTGTATTGTCTTGAGATTTGGAAGATCCACATTGTGATCCTTCCGCTTCTGATAACATTGTTCTAAGGGTGTTGTAGTATTCTTCCCTGCTCTGAACTGCAGCAAGGGCGGCAGTAGCCATGGATTTCTCTTGTAGAAATGATGTATTTGATGGAACTGTAGACAACTGGGTCTTTTGGCTTTTTAGCCGGCTTTGACCGCATCTTCGAACCTTGTTCAAGTCTTTTGAATCCATCCCACCATTTTGTCTTGTATTTTCGGACAAGTAGTGGTATTAGATTGGGGGTTGTATTGTATTCAAATTCCCAGGCTGTTACCCATGAGATTTTGAAGATTATGAAAAAATGCATAAGGCAATGAAACCTTGATTCATGAGGGTTTGGTCTATAGTGTTTGCGAAATGTTTGGTAACCTTGTTCAACAATGGGGTGTAGTATAATTTCTAAGGGACCAAAGAGATCCCACTAGGAGTAGAACCAATTTGGTATGGTTTGTCTTGGGAAGTTGTCTTTAAAGAATACTAACCAAGTATGCTGGAATTTTGTATTTTGTCTGTAAAAGACATTCCACCAGGCTTGTTGGTAATCCCAGTAGGTGTATGAGGAGGAATAAGGTAGACTTTGGGTAAGTCTGGTTTGGAATTTTCTGGGTGTATGAGGTGAGTCTCCCCAATGTAAGGGGTGTATGACTTTACTGATGGATATGGTGGAGTAAAGGATGTTTTCTGTATTGGTTTTATCGGTAAAGTGGGTAAACCTTGCCGACTCTGTCTCCACTAAAATTTGTTCATAATAAGTAAGAGTTTTGTTTGTATTATGGGGTTTAAAAAGCCAATCTTTTGGAAAGATGTTTTTTGCAAATTTGATAGGATCTTCATCGTAAAACCCATCTTCCACAGTCAATAATTTTTGAAAAGATGTTTTGGCATAAAATTTTGATTTTTGAGAATGAGGGGTTGCCTGTGGCCTAATGACCACCTCATTTGAAATTCTTTTGTATTCCGCTAAACTCGTGCGTCGGCGGGAAGGATTGTTGCTTACCTCGATGGCCTTTGGATGGCTCTTTCTTTACTGTTTTTTGTAAAGATTGAGCAAGAATATTTAGTGTGTTTGAT
Organism: Eucalyptus cloeziana; assembly: GCA_014182715.1. Taxonomy (NCBI): domain Eukaryota; kingdom Viridiplantae; phylum Streptophyta; class Magnoliopsida; order Myrtales; family Myrtaceae; genus Eucalyptus; species Eucalyptus cloeziana. Next base: position 21,539,127 of record CM024634.1, read on the forward strand.
AATTCTGAAGGGTTGTTGTTTGATGGCTCTTTCTTTACTGGGTTTTGTAAAGATTGAGCAAGAATGTTTAATGATTCTTGGGGTAGAATGCTGGCTAGTTTTTGATAAATAGCCAGACCTTCGTCTTTTGGGGGTATAATTGGTTTGTTTTGCTGTAGGAATTCTTGATTGTCTTCTGCCATTTGAAGCCATGTTTTGATGGGTGTTAGGCCTGTTGGCTTTGGTGGTGTATTGGAGGGTTCGGCAATGGCTTTGCCTTTTCCTTTGTCTTTTTTGGATCTTGGCATGGTGGTATCCCCTGTAAAAATTCTCTTGTGAGAAAATCGGGTAATGAATTTGAAGAACCATTTATAAATTCAATGTTAAAGTCGAATACTGAAAGTATGGCTTGCCATCTGGCAAAAATCTGTTTTGATGCAATGTTTAATACGTCTTTTTGTAAAACATCTTTTGCTGATTTGCAATCAATTCTCAAGAGGAATTTTTGATTTAGTAAATCTCCTTGGAATTTTGATATGGACAAAACTATAGCAAGTATTTCTTTTTTAATTGTTGAATAATTTTGTTGAGTAGAATTCCAATGTCTTGAAATGAACTGAACAACTTGTTCTTTGTTGTTTTTGATTTGTTTAATAATACCACCATACCCTATTTCAAAGCATCTGTTTCAACTATTTTGAAGGCGGATGGGTCGACCCGATGTAAGCATGGTATTTCTTTAACATGAGTCTTAATTTGTTTGACAATGTTAGTATGGACTGAAGTCCATGGTGGATGATCTTTTTGTAATCTTTGGTGTGAGGGTTTACAAATGATATTTATATTAGGGAAGAAATCCAAAATATAATTGAGACTTCCTAAAAACCTTTGTAGTTGTGTTTTGTCTTTAATCTCATCTGGGAATTTATCAGTAAAAGAAATCAATCTTTCTATTGGAGTTATGGTGTTTAAATGGATGTAATGACCTAAGAATCTAATCTTGGTTTTAAAGAGTGCAATTTTAGTAGGAGAAACAACAAGACCATTTTGTATGATTACTTTTATGAAAGTAGACAAGTGTTTAAAGTGTTGTTCTATATTAGAGGAAAAGACTAGGACATCGTCTATATAAACTATGATGTATTCAGAATAAGGATTGAAGATGTCATTCATAATTCTTTGGAATTCTGAAGGGGCATTTTTGAGACCGAAAGGCATAACATTCCATTCGTATTGGCCAAAAGGGACTGTAAAGGCTGTCTTGTATTTATCCTTTTCACTGATTTGTATTTGCCATAATCCTGATTTCATGTCAAATTTAGAAAATATTTTTGACCTACATAATCTGTTTAACAAATCTTTTTTGTTAGGTATAGGATATCTTATCCACCTAAGGGCTGTATTTAAGGGTTTATAATTAATAACTAATCTGGGAACTCCTCTTTCTAGTTCAGCATTTTTGTTGACATAGAAAGCGAACACTCCATGGTGATTGGCTTTTTCTTATGAGTTTTTTGTTTAAAAGATCTTGTATTTCTATTTGGCAAAATTTTAGAACTTCTTGGTTCATTTGTGTAGGACGAGCTTTTGTAGGTATTTTGTTTTCTGAAAAATCATGTTCATAAGGCAAATCAACAAAATGCTTTTTTCTTTCCCAAAAAGCATTGGGTAAAGTAGAGCATATGGTTTTTTCTATGTGTTTTTGTAGAGAATTTATTTTTTCTATAGTATTTGGTTTTATAAGATGTTCTTCTATTCTTTTGAATTCTAAGTCTTCTTTTAAGAATTCAAGCTGGTTTTCTTTGTCTTTTATAAGGCAATTGATTTCAGAAATAGAATGTTCTTGTAAAATGTGTAAGCTTCTCTTTTGTGGTTTTGTTATGAAATTGAAGGTGATTTTTCTGTTTAAAGCATGAGTTTCAATACCTTTATTAGTAACTGAAAAAGGTTGGATTAATTGTATGAAAGGTGTTCCAAGAATTACCTGTTGTCTCATATTTTTGACTAAAAGAAAAGATGTTTTGTAGGACATTTGATCTTTTATTATTGAGGCTTCAGGTAGCTTATATTGTATATTTAGTTTGTCTCCTGAGGCTGATTTTAAAGATTCCGATGTCTTATCAAAGTATCTAGTAGGAACAAGGTCTTCTTTAATACGGTTGAGGTCCGCTCTGTATCAAAGAGTGCTGTTGTTTCAATAGTAAATTCATTGTTGATTTTTATCAAAATATTAATGATCCATTTCCTAGATGTTATTTCTGTTAATAACATAAGAAAGGCTGGATCAGTAGACTCGGAAGTATTAGTGATTTCATTTTGATCTTCTAAACTCTTTCCTTTTATAACGAGAGATTCTATAGCAGAAATTTCCTGTTTCATTTCTATCTGTGTTGATTTGAGGGCCTGTATTTCTAATTTTTGTTGTTTTATTTCATTTTGAAGATCATTCATGTTTATGGGTCTAGATAGGGGTTTTTTGTTTCTATTAAGAATGTCTTTGAGATTGTAGGAAGTATTGGGATTAGTGACAATGTTCATGGATGAATGAAGTCTATCTAGGTATTCTTTCTTGGCTTTAGGGTCAGTGATCTTATCAGCAGTGCTAAGGAGAAATTCTTCTTCTTTTGTTAACATGTTTATTTCAGGAACGGGTTTTTCTGGAGAAGTGTCTTCATAATCAGAATCGGAAGAGGAATCTATTTCATTAATCTGAAGACCTTCTTCCTCAAGAAGTTCATCAGAAGAAGTATCACCATTTTCTATGAAGATGTTGTTTAACTGGTTAAGAGTGTTGTCATCGAGAGAGAGTTCATTTAGTTTTTTATTAATCCTACAATATTTTGAAATATGACCTTTTCTACCACAAGAATAACATTTAATGTCTTTAAAATTCTTTCTATCATTATGGAGTTTATTTCGGTTATTCTGGTGTCTTTGTTTATTCCTACGAGGTGGAGGTTTGTTGTGATGTTTGCTTGTTTCTTTCTCGGGAGGACAAGTTCCTTTACATTTAGATTTTGTTTTTTCATTATAAGAAGGGTCGTATTGGGCACAAAAATCTCCTAGACTACGATTGGTGAGAGATTGTTCTTCTTTGAGCTGTCTTTGTAATTTGATAGTATTACACATTTGGGTTCCTTGTCTGTAAACATAAGAGATTATTTCTCCATATGAGAGGAGATCATAAGGAATTTGGCCACTGTATTCTTCTCTAATTCTATCTCTAACTTGGTCACCTATGATCTGAGGTAAACCGGCTAAGAATTTTTCTTTCCAAAAGGGTTGGTTGCAGTCTGGTCTAACAAGAACCCTTTGAAGGAAAAGTTCTTTGTATTCTCTGAATCTTCCTAAGGATTTACAACGCATATTAGATAAGAGATCTTGGTTCCTATCTCTAATGTGTGAAGGGTCTCCTATGAAGTGTTGTGAAATGGAGTAAATAAGGGTGTTCACCGCATCTTGGATGAGACGTCCTTGGTCATCATCCATGCGTTGTCCGAAATCATCTATTTTATAAGCGGTTAAAATTTGTATTTTTGTTCTTCAGTCAAATAATTATCCCACCAACCTTTTAGCTGTCCAAGAAAAACCGGCTACTAAAAGATTAGCAACAGCATGATCAGAAACATCTTGTTGTGTTTTATAGGCGTTAGCAAGCATTATCATGTTGTTAAGAATATTCATGATATTGGTTTCGGCAACACCATCTATATTCCATTCATAAATGGCGTTTGGAGAGTATTTATTCTGTATCTTTTGTGATGATTCTTCTTGGGCTATGTCTGGTGGGGTTGCTCTACTGTAATAAAGTTTTTGAGGATGTCTCCAATTGAGTCTATTTATCTCAGGGATAGATTCATTGTCAGAGTCATTGGAGGGTTTGGTCAAGGTACTAATAGTACGTTGATCAGGGGTGTCATTAATAATTAGTCCTTGAAATTTAGGAGTGTCTAGTATAGGAGCAGGTTCTAGCTTTGCTTTCCCTAGGAGTTTTTTCTTTTGTTCTATGGCTTTGGCAAACTCCGGACTAAGATTTTTTGGGAATTCAAAAGCTTTGAAAATGGGTTTTTTGAGCATGTCAATAGGTGGAGTGGTTATGTGGGTAGGATTTTGTATGGTGGATTCAATCCTGTTTAATTGTTTCCCTATGGTTACTAGATGTTGATTAGTAAAATTGTTTTGTTCAATGACTTTATGGGTGTAAAGGGAGTCTCCTTTGTCTGGAACCCTAAAAGGAGTGGCAAGAACCTCGCTTTCTCCGTGTTGTATTTTGATTCTCCTAAGGGGTGGATGGTTGGATTCTATGGTTTCACCATTATCCAGTTTCCACTTATAATGATGGTCTAAAACAACAATCTCTTTTGGTTCAAGGAATTGTTCTTCTAACTAATCAAAGAAAAATATATGGACTTCATATTCATACATGTAGTCGTAATATTTTTGCTTGATATCTTTTGCTATATCAGCAAAGGTTTTGAAGAACCATTCTCTGATTTGTTTGTTATTCTTAGAATTAAACTCTTTATTAAGGAAAGCTCTGTTTGGTTCAAATTGTTTTTCTAAGACATTAAGCTCGGCGTCTATCATTTGGGAATAGGTGGGAGAATGATGAGGAGAATCTGTATTTTCTAGGACAGGTTCAGGCTGGTTTTGTTGGTAAACTGGCCTGGAAATTCCTGATCTGTTATCTAAACCACTAATTTCAGGTTCAAGAGGTGACTCATTATTACTTGTACTGATGGAAGGAGGTAAAGGTGTTGCGTCACGTGTGGAAGTGTCTCTATGCACACTAGGAGAAGGAGTATTTCTATGAGTACTGGGAGGAATAGTGATTATAGGAGGAAGATTAGGATTAAGATCTATGGACCTTGTATAAGAATTTTGAAAAGAAGGACTAGATCTAGAATCGAAAGATTTTCTAGGGAATCTAGTGGTCACTCTTCCTTCTGGATGTTGAATGACATTAGTCGGATCTGTATTTTGAACAACCTGTTGGGGAATTTGGTTTTCTAATTCCCACTTTGTTACGGTAAAGTAACCTGGTTCCAATTAATAGATCTGGGTATGGTCGTATTAGCTCTAGAAATGTCAGTTTGGAGAAGAAGTGTTTCTCCCCGAGGACTATGTTTGAAAGCATTTTCTCCAAAAGCGGATGCCATAGCTTTGTAATGAATCCTATAGACAAGGGCTAAAGGAATAGATCCATCTGCCACTTTATAATTGTGAGTTTTAATTTGAAGTGTGAGGGCTCTAAGGATATTCTTGTCCTTAAGAGAAACTGAGAAATTGGGATAACAGTCAAAATGTATTGGTCCTTTACAGAGGCTTGTTTCTACAGTGCCGAGTATAGATTCATCATAGTTCAAGAGGCGGGAATCCCTTAAGACTAAAAGAATGGATGTATTGAGTCCTTCTTTTGTAAGGGGTTTAATACCTACTTGGACTAATCCTATATGAATGTAGTTGTATTTTTGTTTATGCTTATGGATGGACTCTTTATTAAGAAGATGTATCTTCTCATAGGAATTAGAAAGAGGAATATCTCTTTCTTCAGTAGTTATGACATAATCAGATTTTTTAAAAAACTTTAATTTGGACTGTTTGTATATTTCTTTAAGCTGTATTTTAGGAATCTCCCAATTTTCTATAGATTTGTTGAAATCTTCTATCCTTACTTCTTCTCTATGTATAGGACTTGGATCTGAGTCCATTTGTGATAGAGAACTAGAGGAAGATGTGGATCTTCTAAGTAAGCTCATACTTAAGATCGGAACTAATCCTTCTTCAAAACCGTTACAGAGCTAAACCAACGGTCTCACAGCCACTCAGGGTCTTACGGCCTGGACCACTCTGTAGAATCAAGAAGGATGCCAACGAATGGCTCTCGATCTGTGAGTATGTTCTTACAAAGACTATCTATACCTTCCCATTGGCTCTGATATCTCGAAATTTTCCAGATTTCTCTCTTCTCCTTCCCTCTCCCTCTTGTAAACCATCATCCCTTCCATCTCCATCCTCATCCCCAAGCCCTCTTACCTTGTATCCCCTGATTACAAAGTAAGTTTGTTTGTTTTCAAATACATCTAGCATAGTTTATACAGGGTTACCAACTTACATGATAGTTGGTTAACCATCTCTTGTAATACAAACATCGATAATCCCTGGAGTGTGGATTACCACCCTAGTGGATGACTTGATGCTTTAAATTTCTGCATTTTTCAATACATGTCCTTTCAATACATGTAAACTTCCAGTTTATTCAATACAAGTTCATACCACCTTCATGGTTGGTTTTTGTTTATGCATACTTTTGCTTTATATTTTATACATTGCTTTTGGTCTTTATATTATTTTTAATTCTCGCGATTTTATTTAGATTTTTAATTCTCGCGATTTTATTTAGTTCATCAGTTCTTATACACTTTCTATATTTATAGATCTGTTCGATAATCTCTCTTATACTTCTTTGTTCTCTCATATAGCACTCCGATCCTAACCCCTTTATGGTATCATATATATATATAACATATTCCAATGAGATCACCGTTCATAGCAACAAAAGAAACTTCTCATAACATAGAAGCAAGCATCTCTTGTGCACCCCGATTACTAATTACTAGAAAGACATTAAAAGAATGCTAATCTAGAATATCTCTCATAAATTAACATCAATAGTAATACAGGGTACACCAAATCGACAAGCTTGACAGCTGATCCATTATCACTCATGAGTTCATAAGGCAAAAAATAACTCCAAGGCCAACAACTGATTTATTAGCCAATTTTTAAGTAACAAATTATCATTGTAATCAACCAATGGCCTATTAAATGAGTCAAATCAGAGAATCAAATATCTAAAATTTAACAGTAGATATTATTGCTTTGCATAAATGTTGTCATACTCCTTAACCATAAAAAATATTCAACTTGATAGACATTATTAACAAGTGACCAGATAAGTTCATGTATAATATGTAACTTAACTGACATGCATTACCCACATTCAGCAGATGTGTTAATCAATACAATCAATTTGGTCACGAGTTCTTAAGACGTCCATCATTCAAAGATTACCGGTGTGTAAAGGAGTATGCTTAAACAACAAAAATTTTATGATCAATACATAGCTCAATTACTATCCCATAATGGTTGTATCTCATTAAGCCAGCTTCAGTTCACAATAAAATTTAATTTTTATTAATAAATCACACCATTATGATGTTTATGTGATAACATACCTGTAACCCAACACTTATATTTCCAAAATCACAGAAAATATAAGAAAAATACGCAAAAATACACTAAAAAATACAAGTATTTAGGGTTTCGTATGTATTTTCATATCCATAAAATTATCAAACATGTAGTATAAATACACCACGATGTAGAGGATGAAAATACAAGTCCAACGCTACCGACCACACGCGAAAATATATATATATATATAGATATTAATATATATACAAATACAAATCTTCACAAACCTCATCATCCTCGTCGCGAACGAATTCGACATTGACTAGCAACTGCGGGCAAACTCGCCAAGGCAATAGAACAAAACCGCCGAGAGGAGAAAGTCGATTCCGAAATCAGAGATGGACGAGCAAAAGAGTGCGCACGATGACCGACAACTCATAATTCAAACAACACGACGTGACGCAAAGAGTGGAGAAGAAAAACGAAGGTAACGCTAGAATGTAACTTAAAATTCTAGAACTTTTTCTATGTATAAACCCTAGAATTTCAAATTTAAAATTCTCATTCAATTCTCAACAAAATTATTCAAATTATATATGGTTGGAAAGATCTCGACATGTAGAACAAAAGCCCCACGGTTTCAGGATCAATCGAGCAAAAAATCCACATGAAAAAATAATGATATGGCCGCGTGTGAGGCCTCCCCCGGCGACGTGCCGTCGACCGTCTTGCTTGTCTCGTAGAGCCCAATCCGAATTTGTGATTTAATTTTATTTTTATTGAACAAAAAATCTCGAAAATCACAAATTAGGGCAAAAAACTTATGCGTTCGAGTTCTAGGGTTATGGAGGCTCTGATACCACATGTTGGACGCAAATTGTGCAACCCCAAGATCTCCATAACCAGAACAAGAATATGCATAATTGAGTAGAAAAATTAACGCATCTGATTTGGGATCCATCAAATATAAAGCGGAAGCAGAAAAAGGGATTTTCCACATATCAAGGGGATCCACGCATCAAGTCCTTCTCCTCTATTGCCCTCCGTATCACTGGCTCAATGAGGCAGCCCCCCTCACATTTAGCGTTAGGTAAACGTCCCTTAGGTGAGGATACATGTGAGAATTAGGGTTAGAGGAGAGACTTGAGCACTATTTATAGAGTTTCCAACTAGGCCCCCTCATTACGGGCCAGGCTCAACTCAGCCCACACTAGCCAGCCCATATTAGACCAATTAAGAAACCTTTTATCTCACCTTAGACCAATCCCCGTAAAATGGTAAACGTTAAACGGTAAATTACAATATCAATTAATGTAGTCTACATTAGAAAAACTCTTACATTTAGATAGATACCGGAAGACAAATGGTGCCAAAAAGAACACCAAAAGAGCACAAAACACTACGAGACAACGAAAATCACACAACAACGAACTCCAATACAAGAAATTATGAGAAAAATCAAGGGGAAGGCAAAAGAAACTCGCAATCCATCAGCATGAAAAAACCAAAGATTTGAGTCAGAATGCGTGACAAGCTAGGCCGACGATATTGACTTGACCAAAATCTCTCAAACCAAAAGAGAAAAGCTTCGAGAAAATGGCTGGTCTCGGGATAACTAAGGAAGAAGATGATACTTGCTCACTCTTCTAAAGCAATGACTTGAATGGGACACTGTTTCTCAAAGATCACACATTCACCTGCGATCATAATCCCAGATCAACGATTCAAACGCCCAAATCGATACCAATTCAATTCAAACTACAAAAACAAAAGGGTAGAGTAAGAGCAATTACACACTGAGTTGATGTGTGAACTCCCAACTAACATATATGTTTCAATAAATTTTTAATAAACTTCTTCATTAAAATAAAGTGAATAAATTTATTCAGTTCAATTCATTCAATTACTGAAATAACATATGATAATTTTATGTAAATATATGTTTTAGATTTTCTATTTCATTCCCTCATTTTAAACTAGTAAGATATCCCATTTCAACAATCTTATTTTTTATTTTCATTGGAATTTTGATTAAGAATGTAATTGTTAAATGCAACCTATTCATATAATCAAATATAGTGCTTTAAAATTATGGATAATTTATCTTCTAAGAAGACAGGTATTTAAGTCATTCGAATTTTCTTTCAATTTACTAAATTACATTTTTTATTTGTTCAAAAATTAATTTATTATAATATTTTAAATATGTGAAATTTAATTATATTACGTGAAATTCACTCATGCTATGAAGTAAGGAATATTACTAAAAAAAGGAATAAGCTATAATTCAAGCTACAATAATAGACCTATCATTATATTCTATTTTACATTTTAATTTCATTGTAATTTCAATATAACCTCTTGATTTTATTATGATAAACTATTTTTCTCATTCCTAGTAAGCAAATATGGCCTTAGTTCCTTAGAAATGCTCGTTGTCATTACTAATTTGTAAGTGTGTTCTTTTGCATTACTTAATTCAAGTGCATAACCATGCTTTTTTTTCTTCTTTTTTTTTGCTCTTAGTAATTAGGGTTGTCTCTGAGTCAGTTTTTGGGCATTTCGACAAGTCCACCACTCCCAACAACAATCTAGTGCATTCAAGTTTTTACTTCTAGAGTGCTGCCAAATAAGCCCGAGACCATAAGGAAATGAACAAAGTCCTTTACCAGCTTAATCAACACTTTGTTGGTTATAACCACGCTTTAAGAATGAGAGTAAGCATGTCTTAGTCTGTATTCTTGGGGTGATTGGTATCAAAGCTTTGTTTATATATTTTGTTATATGTCAAATACATGGATAAAAATGCCAAAAGAGATTGTCATAACTTTTCAGTTGACTAGTTGAATAATTTGACTTTTTAAAAAAAGTTCGATTGAATGATACACTATTAATCAGATCACTTAAGGGGTATGACTCTTAAAAAACGTTCATCACAGGTATCATGTCACATCGAATTTTCAAACGCTTTTTGAAAATATACTTAACACCATATGACTACATAAATTCTAGAAACTTTGCACTTACAATATTACAAAGCACCTTGGACAAGAAAATTTTGCACTACATAAATTCTAGAGATTTTCTAACACTTTTTGAACCCTCCATCGACCGAACCCTCCTCACCTATAAATAGGCGGGCTGTGAGCTCGGTTAAGACAGGCAGTGAGCTTAGAGGACTTCCGCAGGGAGACATCAGGGAAGGTCCAAGAGTGAGCACACTAAGAGAGAGAGATCTGAGGGTTTCTTGAGAGACACGTCCAAGAAGCCCGAGAGATTTGAGCGAGCGAGGGAGATTGAAGAGAGATCTGTGAGGGGTCGAGTAGAGAGATAGATAGATCTGCGAGAGGAGACCTGAAGAGAGAAAAATCGTGAGAAAGGGGGCAGAAACCAGCAGAGAGAGAGAGAGAGAGAGAGAGAGAGAGAGAGAGAGAGAGAGAGAGAGAGAACTTGTGGGAGAGAGCTCCAAGAAAGTGGCCGAGAGAGAGCAAGCTGAGAGCGAGGGAGTTCCCCACCACAACCAATACCTCGGCCGCCCGCTGACTTGTCCGAAGCCCTCGAGCCAACCCCGTAAACCTTCGACCACTTTTGCCCTATTTTGGGCATGCTGGGCCGGAGCTCGCCGACCAGCTCACGCCAGCTCCGGCCCTCGTCCGTCCATTCCTTGGTCGCTGTGTGTGTTGTAGTTTGCTGGGCGAAAGCCTCGCCCGGGTTTGAGTCTCGACGGGGCTAAAATCACTCGCCTCGGTCGCGTACGCCACATGTTCGATAAAATGCCCAAACGAGAGTTGGTTTCGTTTAGTTGCTTCTGGCCAAAACCGAATGTCCTTCGATTGATCCGCGCTGTTAGGGCGATGTTTTTGTGATTGGCTTGCCGGGTGTTGGTCGTTTCCCCAAGTCCCGGCCATTATCCTCGCCGTCGTACTTCCTCTAGTTGTCTATTGCTTGTTTACAGGGGAAGGGACCCTTAGTCGGCGGTGTCACAGCCGCCCGAGACGAAGGCCCGAATTGAGACGACGCTCGGAGGTGCCCTTGACCCGACGGAGACAGGCGGCATCCCTTGCCGTGGCCGTCTTCGTCGCGGCAGACTAGCCGCTGGGCGGAGGAACGCGAGGAGCGGGGAAAGAGGCGCGAGTCAAGTGGACTGGGTTGGTACGCAGGTTTGACCGACCCGGTTCTTTTTTGTTTTCGGGCTAGGGTGTTTCTCTGATGGGCCGAATTCGGTTTAGTTTGAATTGTGGGCTGCTGGCTGGGTTTTCCGTATTTTTTATTTCTCAATTGGGCCTCTATATTGGGGGAGGGAAGACCGGTTTGGGTCCGCACTTTAAGCCCAGTACGGAGGTGGACTGGCTATTCCGGGTGTGGACCCGGTTCAGCCCCGACCCGGAGATCCGACCCGGGTCCAGTTTTTATAATACAATAATATTTATTATTTTAATATTAGAAAAACATTTTAATAAAAAAATCTAAAATAAGAAAAATCTAAGAATATTTTATATCATCTAAAAAAAAATCAGAAAAAGCTTAACAATAGCATTGGAGTGGTTTTCCCTTAAAACATATGAAAATCCTTAAAAGAAAAAAAAAATCATGTTTAACTTCTTGGAAGCAAATATTGATTTATTTCCCTTATTCCAATTGCACCTTTGTGATGCATGGACTTCTTTTTCCTCAGTAGAAATTGAATCTAGAACTTGTAATTGGTATAAAATGCAGCAAAAATGCTTTACTGGAAAACAAGATCATGTACCAAAAGGGCATTGGTGATCAACTAATATAATCAAGTCTCGATCCTAATTTCTCTAACCGTATGGTAAAAGATTTCTCTCAATATTTTACTTGGGTTTCTAATCGACCCACCTTAAATCAATTAGTAGTGACTCTTATTTGAAATTAACTTACGGGTTTTTTTTTTTTTTTGGTCAGTCCTACGCTAATCCTATTATAACACTCACTCTCAGAGTTTTGCCCTGCCTCCTTGCAGGGCGTGGGAGTCAAAACCCACTCTTGAAATGACATCTTCCCCACCCCCAATCCCCGAGAATGTGGGGATTTGAACCCCAACCTCCCCTTCCAAGATGGAAGGGTGGCCACACGGGCGGACCCCCAGTGGTTAACTTACGGGTTAAAAACTCGAACCATAAGTTGTAAATTGATGGGCTTGAAAGAGCCCTAACACTTAATCGAACCATTAGTCTCCATCGGGCCCGCATGTAAGGGCTCCTAAAGAGAGGTCGCAACAACCACACAATAATTTATAATTATTTTGATTTTATTTTTTGCGGTCAAGAACCAACTGTTATTCCTATAGTAGATTAAAGATTATTACAAAATCACTTCTCTTAATATTTTTGTCTAATCTGCATCTATCTCCAAACAAATTTATTGTAATCATTTGACCATATCTGACAATTTGATTATCGATTTGCCTATTCTTGAATTCACGATTTGGTATCCCGGTTCGACAACTATGGTTAGAGACAGAGAGGGAAATATCAGGGCTATAATCCACTTTGTTACTTAAATATAATTATTTCTATGAATCTGAAAAAATAACACTTACCTAATTTATTAGTATAAAATTTCTAACTTTCTTTATTTGAAAAATAATTAGTCAAAGAAAATTATCTATGATACTGAAAAAAAAATAATTAAATTACCTTTGACGTAATCTATAATTTGGATTCTTCAATCTCTAATAAATTCATGACCCCACAAATAATGGGGCAAACAATATATGATCAAGGTAATCAAAATTTAGAGCTGATCAATTCATTCCACAATATATATGGAGTGTCGTGCCTATCATCAAGTGATTATTCAGCATGATAAATTACTAAATTAACAGCACTCTAGTACTTTTTAGGTCTTCTTCTTCTGAATTGTTTTAGTAATATCTTGCGGAATTTTAGAATACCTCGCATCACATTGTTAAAGTTAAAATTCTTCACATTATTTTTATGTTAAAAAATCTTTCTTGTCTTTTACCCAAAATAGAATCATCCCAACCTTGTACTTGTTATGGCTAAAATATCACCTAGAAATGGGTGAATAGGTGATTATGCGGAAACGAATTAATTTAAACAAATATTGCAATGAGACAATTTTTGATGAAGTGGTCAGATCTTATCAGTGCACAATTATATTAGAAAATTAAAAGAGTAAGGGATAGAGAATTACACACTCAAGATTATAGTGATTCAACTTTTGCAAGTCTACATCCACTCTCCCGTACTATAACTCATTGGCTGGAATCTACTAATAAGAACCGATAAGAAGTTATAAGATTTGAGTACCGAACACTCAGGCTCGTGGGTAAAAATCCTCACACCCTTCGACCTCTAAAAGGTTACACAATTTTACTCACTGAATCAAATGTAAATAATCATAAACACCCTTCAAACTTTAGAATTAAAAGCTCCAATACTCGTGAAAGTGAATTATTTTCCTTCTGCTTTGAGACCTCCTCTTATACCCCTCCTAGTCCAAGCTAATCGTTGGACATATTTCCAAGAGGATCATCTAATCAATCCACCCGTTGGTCCTGGATCTGGCTGAGAAGATCTGATGGCATGAGGATCGCCAAGGTTGAAGCTTCCCATAAGATTTGTTGCCCATACAGCAAGTCGGTTTCCAAAAGTCGATTGTCTATGTTTATAATGAATAGCTTGCCTTCGAAGTTTGAGGAAAGTTTAGAAACTTGAAGATTTTTATGAAAACTTTCCATTTAAAGCTCCTCCAAAATGTGGCAAGTAATCCGTCAATTTTCCACTAGCCGTTGCACGAGAGATTTATTCCTTCCTAGCCGGTTGATTAAATATCTAAATAAAAAAGTATCATCCACGACTCTGATTCTAATTGCAATCATCAAACTTTCCTTCCTGAAAAATACTTTTAATCAAAATCCAAAGTAAGTTTTGTTAATCATCGAAACCACTAAGGAAATGTTTTCTCAACAATCTCCCCATTTTTTATGATAACAAAACTTTGTTCAAGCAGAATTTTTAAGAAAAATTACGAGAGATGAAAATTAAATAGCTTCTTAAACTTTTTCAAGAAGAAGAACCTCGGGATCTACTAATTGTGAATAAATAAAAGAGTGATGAGGAGAGTCTGGGTTATCAAAGTTTTGTTCAATTTGATCTTGTTGATAAATAGGCTTAGGAATTTCAGACCGATTATCAAGACCACTAATACTAGGATTATTAGGCTGGTTTGAAGTTGTAGCCCTAACATGATTTTTTGGTGGAAGAGTAATTATAGATGGGAGGTTTGGATGGAGATCAATTGATCTCCTAGAGGAAGAGGAATGAGTAGATCCTATATCAAATTATCTTCTTGGGAATTGAATGGTTACTTTTCCTATTTTATGTTGAACTATGTTTGTTGGGTCATTATTATGAACAACCTTTGGAGGAGTTTGGTCTTCTAACTGTCATTGTTCAGGTAAAACAATATCATTCCAATTTATAGATCTAGGAATAATAATATTAGTTCTAGTGATATCGGCTTGGAGTAAAAGAGTTTCTCCTTTTGGACTATGTTTAAAAGCATTAATCCCAAAATATGATATCATGGCTTTATAATGGATTCTGTAGACAAGAGCTAAAGGAATTGATCCTTAAGCTATTTTGTATTTATGTGTTTGTGTTTGACTTGGAGAGGTAGAGATTTAATAATATTTACATCTTTGAGTGATACAGAAAAATTTTAATAGCAGTCAAAATGAATTGGGCCATTACAAAGGCTTGTTTCAACTGTTCCTAAAAGAGAATTTTCGAAATTTAATAATCTAGCATCACGTAAGGCTAGTAAAATAGAAGTATTTAAGCCTTTTTTGGTAAGAGGCTTAATACCTACTTGTACTAACCCTATGTGAATATAATTATATTTTTGCATGTGTTTGTTAAAAAAAATTGATTTAATAGTTTAATAGTTTCAAAAGATCTGGAAAGGGGTAAATCTCTTTCTTCAGTGCTAATAACGTAATATGATTTTTTTTCAAAAATCTAAACTTTGATTGTTTATAAATTTGATCAAGTTGTAATTTAGGAATTTTCCAATTTTCTATAGATTTATTGAAATCTTCTATGCTTATTTCTTCCCCATGTATAGGACCTTGATCTGAAGACATATGTGATATAGAACTAGAGGAAGATGTTGATCTTCTTAATAAATCCATTTTAATAAGTTTGTTTTCACACTTCCCAGGCTACCAACCAGAGCTTACCAATGGACTAACTACCCTACTGGGTTTTACTGCTTGGACCAGTTCGACACACCTCACCTAAGGAAAGTTCCAACCAAACTAGACAAACCTATTAAAAGAAAATATTAAGATAACTAATATATCTCCCCCTGGCTCTATTACTAGATAGCCCTCAAGATATGGGGTTCTATATAAAGGATAAGAAATAATGAAATGATATGGAAAGTAATTAAAATTACAATGTGACCTCACGTAAGGGCGGTAGTTTGCACTCAAGCAGAAATCTCACTGATATGCGTAAACAGTCATTAAAATAAGGGAAAAAACCACCAAAAACTCCAAACTTTTCCCAAAATGACAAATTTACCCCAAACTTTTTTTTTGTGATATGAAATACCCCGAAATTTGTTAACCGTGACACATTTATCCCAAACTTTTTTTGTGACACAAAAAACCTTGAACTTTCATTTGTGTGACACATTTACCCTAAATCATAGGGGAATTTTGGTCTTTTTACTTTTAAAAACTTTTTTTTTCTTTTTTTCTTCTTCTTCTTTCTTCCCTCCCCCGACGTCCGGTGAGAGCCGCCCTTGCTGGCGTCGAGCGAGGGTCGCCTTCACTTGGGCTGGCTAAGGCCACCCTTGCCTGGGTCGGGCGAGGGCCGCCCTCGCCAGGCCGAGCAGCCTTCGTTGGCGACGAGCGAGGGCCTCCCTCACTAGATCTGGCGAGGGCACCCCTCGCCCCACGCCGCCCTTGCCTGATGCTGGCGAGGGTGGCCCTAGCCAGCCCAGGCGAGGGCGACCCTCACAAGACGTCGACTTCCCTCTGCCAAAGCCGGCGGAGGGAAGAAAGAAGAAGAAAATAAAGAAAAAAGAAAAAACATAAAGAATAAGACGAAAATGCCCTTAATGAGGTAAATGTGTCACAGTTTGCAAAGTTTGAGGTTTTTGATGGTCTTTTCTCTTAAAATAACAATGTGACCTCACGCAGGGGTGGTAGTCCGCACTCGAGCAGAGATCTCACTGATATGCGTAATAAATGAAGATGTGACCTTCTACAAGGGCAGTAGTCCGCTCGCAAGTAAAGATCCCACTTAAAATAAAAGTGAAAGAAGGCTAATAATATGAAGGGGATAAGTGTTGCAAAAGTCCTAAAACTTATTATGAAAATGTAATTGAGTTCTAAAACTTGCAAAAAGTGTAATTAAGTCATAAAACTTGTCAAATTGTTTCAATCGAGTCCTAAAGTTAACACTATTAGCCTTTTTAATGGAAAATGCTGACGTGGCACTCGACGTGGCCTTTTAAATAATTTTTCTTTTTTCAAATGGATTTTTTAATTATTTTTTATTCAATTTTTTAAAAATAGATTTAAAAACTAAAACGAAAAGTTAAAATTATTTTCAAAAATTGTTTAAAATAAATAAATAAATAAATTAGCGGCTCCTCCACGGTCGTCGGCCCTCGCAGCCCCCTCCGGCGATGGGCGGCGGTTGCCATTTTTTTTTTTTTTTTTTGAACTGTTTTCTTTTTAAATAAATTTTCACTTTTCTTTTTTTAATTTTTTAAATCTAAGTTAAATAAAAAAAATTAAAAAGCCACATGGAAAATAAAATTAATTTAAAATGCCACATCAGCATTTTCCGTTAAAAAGTTAACGCCGTTAACTTTAGGACTCGATTGAAACAATTTGACAAGTTTTAGGACTTGATTGCACTTTTTGCAAGTTTTAGGATTCAATTGCATTTTCATGACAAGTTTTAGGACTTCTGTAACATTTATCCCTAATATGAAATGATAATGCCAACCAAAACTTGATTGGTTATATTATTTAGTGATAGAAGACTTACTGACAATTGACAAAGTGATTGGAGATGATTACAAGTGATTGGAGATATCTTGAATTAAATGATTACAAGTGATCAGGGGTGATTACAAGTGTTTGAAAAGTGATTACAAGAGGATACAAGTGATGGATAGATGAAAGTGAAGGATTGTAATCAAAAGAGGCTATTGGACGTAAGGAGGCAAGAGCGCAAGAGAGAAAGTAAGCTAAAGGCAAGTTATGCCCCTCCTCTTCTTCTGCTTTTCCTTTTATAAGCAAAATTTGGACGATTTTTTTTTTTTTTTTTTTTTTTTTTTTTTTGCTATATATATCCAAGCGGTTTGATTCTACACCTAGAACTAAGAACTGGTCTAAGGACTATTATTTTCAAATTTTGAGAATTAGTTTCAAATTTTGGGAACTGAATCAGTTCCTAGACATCGATGCTCATCCCTAATATTTGCTACCTAGGAGTACTAGGATTATTGTTAAGGTTAGATTGATCTCCTCATCCAAGTAAAATTTCCTTAATAGTTACTCAGCCTCTATATGAATATTTTGTGGACAGGTGTTCATTGTGATCCGTATAGTTTTACCCTAATCTCAATTTCCCCTGTTCTTTGCTCGTCCAAGTATCTATTTGAAGGTTCCGCCCAAATTCTCTCGCTTTCAACTACGGGAAGGATTTTTAAACTAGATTGATTCTTCATTAGTGCTTAAATTGCTTGCCGGAGCTAATTGACGACGCTCTAGGGGTTTAACTTGATTGAAAAAGAAGGTCTATCTAATTGTTCGTTTTATCGTCTCTACTATATATGAAGCAAATTCAATATAAGATTTCAGCTTTAAACTTTTACTCGACAATTCTGTAAAAATGTCTGTCTTTTGAAAAGATGCATTTTAAAAAACATGACATTGTATAACTAATTTCATATTACTTCATTTGTTCTGTGGAAAATAAATAATTTTAAAAATATTTTCATAGAAATAATCATTTGTATCGATTAATATAGTTAGCTAATGAATTATATTTTTATGATAGATAACAATTTATATATAAATAATTTTGCAAACAATGAAAATATTTTTCATTCATTCATTTTAGTAAGTGATTTGAGCAATATTTTTTTAATATATTCTAAATCATTCATTTTCCGCTTAATAAACACACCCTAAAACTTAAAATTTTTCTAAATTGAATTTAAGTCTATCTCATCAAGCAACCATCTCCCATACTAATTCAAATCTTTAAAGTTAAATCTCTCTCTCTCTCTCTCTCTCTCTCTCTCTCTCTCTCTCTCTCTCTCTCTCTCTCTCTCTCTCTCTCTCTCTATCTATCTATCTATCTATACAATCCACCAACATTTGATTCATTTCCTCCTTTTATATTTTCACGATACTGCGTGTGCTCTTCAGCTAGAATTGAAGAAAACAGTTCCTTCTCAAGCCAAGTTTCCAGACCATTCGATCATCTCCACT
Organism: Eucalyptus cloeziana; assembly: GCA_014182715.1. Lineage (NCBI taxonomy): Eukaryota > Viridiplantae > Streptophyta > Magnoliopsida > Myrtales > Myrtaceae > Eucalyptus > Eucalyptus cloeziana. The sequence goes on from CM024634.1 coordinate 21,557,815, forward strand.
CATTATCTCTAGTTCCATCCATTACACCATTGAAAACTTGAAGGACAGTGATTCGGCTTTCTCCATCAGAAAACGCTGTGCTTGACACTTGATCCCTAAACCGTGTAATGAACCTCAGCTTTCATTTATGTCCTTGATCTATTTCTGTCTCTTTCCAACGTGACTCCATTCAACTCTAGTGGGTGGTTGCCACACCTAACAGCACCGGCGAAACATCTGTCTATTCACTTTTTTTTTTTAATGGTGGCGAGGTGGTCCAGCACTCCCATACATGAGATTACGTTTGCTTCCGTGAGTCCATCAATTGCAAAACGTTCACTTAGTGATTCGGAGATTTGTCAAATAGTACTTTCTTCTTAAGGATCGGGACTTGCTTTCTGAAGCCCACACCAATTGACAAATAAGCATATGCGATGGCTATATAGAGAACTTCGGTATGGTATGTAGGCCATAAAGATTAGTTTCCACAGGACACATTTTTTATTAGTAAATTTATATGATTATAATTACTTGTTTCAATGGTGATGAAGATAACTTGTGTGAAAGGGAATCTTAAACAATTTATGTCCCAAAGATTGATGCAATCAAAAAAGTTCGATCCGCGTTTGTGACCTCGTACGGCCTCAGCCGACCCTAGACTGGAGGTTACCTTCAGATTCAGCGGTTGACTAATATCACGGCGGAGGGAGGGAGGGAGGGAGGGAGGGTGGTTGAGGCGACGGTGAAAGGGGAGCGACGTTGTGCAGAGGAGAGGGGAGAGAGAGAGAGCACGGAGAGGAAAGAGGAGATGTGGACTGATGCCATAGGCATTGCTAGGGTTAGGTTTTTATTGTTATTATTCATCTTTTTCGGTTTTTTTATCATGCCCTAGGCTGAGCATGTAAGTAGCAACGAAAAGTCTAGTCACAGGATATTTCCTCCAATAGGGATGAAACACGACCCTCTCCTAGATATCATCAGCTTGTGAAAATATTTACTGAACGTATATGCAAGATATAGAGAACGAGATTTGGCTCATACATGTACATCCGCTTTACTTTCTTTTATGAGCTCATCAAGTCACTTGCCTGTAGTTACAACCAACAAATTTCGCCTCCATGTACAATTTTGGCTTCATAGAAAGTGTTCCGTAGCTCCTATTTAGCACGACCCAAGTGTTTTTAGTCAAAATGCCTTCTCTATGATTGTCGAAATAGAAAAGGGTGTGGGTCGCAAAGTCATCAAAGATTTGTTAAGAAGTATTGGGAGCACCAAGGGAGGTCTCTCCCATGATGGTAGTAATAAATTATTTGCTCATTTTACTAGACGCAATGAACATGATGTGTTGCAACAATAAAATAAAATAATATAAAAAATAATAATAACAATAATAATAATTTGTTTCATGTCTACTGTCACGTTATGAGATTTTATGAGACTATTATTAATTATTTTAAAGGTTTATGTTGTTAAGTGAAAGCATGATTTATTTATATATTCTAACATACATACACGTGCATCAACACTAATCTATGTAGGGTAATTAGCAAAGGGACAAAAGAGAAGATTATAAACCATGACAATGGTCGTGAAACATTGATTCCATTACAGATTTGCAAGTGCGTTATAGTCCTTCATTCTTCTCACTGGGCCTGACATATCTGTTTAGTTGAGAAGATGGTTAAGTGTCACCATCAAGCCAAATAACATTGAAATTAGGGTTTTGGTGCTAAAAAGGGCATTACAACCCAGACCCCCTCTGGCTTACAACCCCGCTCTCTTCAGATTGCAGTTCATCCACAACTGGTTTGCATCTCCTCACTCTGCTCAAGTTTTCGCCAGCACAAACCATCCACCATTAAAATGGCTCCTCCCATCGTCGGCCACCACCGCATCCCTCTCACCGTCCAGCAGCTCGAATCTCCACCATTGCTTTTTCCAACTCACAATAACCTCAATGAGTTCTTCGCGTTCAAAAAATGCCTCCAGCTCCTCGGGCCACCGCCCGCCTTACAAAGGAGTGCGCTGCCGCAGCAGCGGGAAATGGGTTTCAGAGATCCGTGAGCCCAGGAAGCCCACTAGGATATGGCTCGGGACCTTCCCAACTCCCGAGATGGCGGCGATCGCCTACGACGTTGCCGCCCTAGCGCTCAAGGGCCAAGACGCCGAGCTGAACTTCCCTAACTGCGCGGCTTCGTTGCCGGTCCCCGCCTCTGCCTCATCCCGCGACATCCAGGCGGCAGCTGCTAGTGCCGCTGCCGCGGCCGGGGCAGCTGGGGACGGTTTGCTTTGGAGCAGAGCGGGCGAGAGGAGTGGGATGGTGGAAGGGGTTGATTCCGGGGCGGTTGATGATGATGGTTTTGTTGACGAGGAAATGATATTCAACATGCCTAGTGTTATCGCTAACATGGCGGAGGGGATGCTTCTTAGCCCTCCTCATTTGGATGTTTCCAAGGACGACGGCAGCTCCGACGGCGGCGGCTCTCACAACCTGTGGAAGTTCCCTTAATTAATATCCAAAAAAAAAAAAAGAAATGCTTCATTATCTATGCTTTTCCATGGAAAGAATTAGTCGGTTCAAGAGTAATATTGATAGGGTGACAGATCGCGCAAGATAACAATGCGTGCAATCATGCTATTGGTATTGCTCGTGGAAACTAATTTTTTCATGGGAAACATATGAAAAAATGAAGAAAAAACCAATTAGTTATCTCCATAAAAATATATATAATATAACTAAAAACTTATAAATAATAGAAGTAAAACGGAATCTATAGCTATCCCTCTATCGAAAAGTCGAATGCAGGAGAAGCTTTGCCTCTCTGAATTGCTTGTCTATAGACGTTTCTTCGCTCGCTGTGGGGAGTGGCTCTTTTTAGTATCTTAATTTCTTTATATCTTGAAATGTTGTGTGGAAAATGGGGAAAATATCGCAATGTAAATATAAGTACCTGAATTGCTATTATTGAACACTTTGTGGTATAAATATGTATGTTGTGTTGTCAACCCTCTATGCTGTACAATGATACATGCATATATAGTTATTATGTTAATTGCCATTGATGTTATTTTATCCTTTACTTTGGCAAAGACTGTAAGGTGGAATATAAGAGCCTTCAGCATCAATCTTATCTAAGCCTTAAGCAACCATTATATTTAGGGTTTACTTAAAGTGGAAACATAAGGTAGTGGTACGATCTTTAGGTGTGCGAAAAGGAAGGCAACGGACTTAAGTCCCGAAATTAGTCAAGGATCTATAATCAAAGCGTTGAAGTTAGGGTTTGACAGTTTCCTTATGAAGCTGTGGCGCAAATTCATTCTCAGCTTAAGCAAATTCACTGGCCCTAATCCCATTAGCAATTTCATTGGTGAATACACTCTCGTTTGCCAATTTCTTTGTGGCGTTTCAGCAAATTCTTGGTCCATGTATTGTTACAAGGACACGATAGATTAGACCCAGAAAATTATGACAGGACATTTTCCCCTGGTCCTTCGATATTAAGCAATTGTGGTATATTTTGGAGTCGAGATACTGTTTGCTTCAGACCCTAATTTCTTTTTCCCATCGGATTTTGGTAGTATGGTATTATCGCAACAAAAACCGTGCCCAAGAGCATGAGAACTGAAAGATATCGACTTGAAATGTCCCAAATTTTCACCGTGATGTAAATTAGCATCATTCTTTTGAGACTTCCTCCTACAGCAGTAAATCACTGGGATCATATATAAAAACTAATATGAAGATCTGAGCTTTCCTGGGCTTGGAAAATAGATCAGGCCAATGGTATGTCCTGATGATACGAAGGAGTTAGGCCACTAAAAGAGAAAAAACAGAACCTCCAAATTCTAGAAGCGAGTCATTGTCTCAACAGAGAAAACTCTCGATACCACAAAATCTGATTCTATTTTTTGTTTCGTGTGTGATCCTCACGGAAAATTGGGATGGTTATACTATCGCGAGTCCAAAAAAGCGGAAGTGTTTCTCGTGTCGGTAGAGCTCTAGAGAAGTTGATGAGTGCAAAAATCCTGTTGACAAAAATAGTTGCCATTTAGTTTCTTTCTGATAATAGTAAATCATTGAAACTTTTACAAACTTACCAAACTCTCTCTGACGGTTTACAAGTTGCGCGAAAAATCAAAATAAGTTGGTAACTCAATTGGAAAAAGTTGACAAATCAGTTAAGTTGAAGTTGGTAATTTCAGGCAGGAATTGATTGATTTAAGGCATGGTTGGAAATGTAAGTAAAAGAGAAAAATTGTAAATTTAGTCCTAAATCCGTACATATTCAAATTAATTCTTAAATCTTTCAATTGGACTAATATAGTTCTAAGCATTTGAATAAAAATGTAACCAAATCAACTTGGCCAAGCCTTGCGGGAAAAAATTTTAACTTGACGTTCATCATTGGTCGTACAACCGTAACATATAAGTTGGTCATTTGCTGTTTGTCGGCAATGTATCGTGGACAAATTTGCTAGAAATGACACCACTTTCTTTCTGTCTCTTGCAAAGTGCGTAGGGATCTTTAACTGCTTCGTGTGAGCTGGAGTGGAAGACATGACGGATGAAGACCTCTTCTTGATCGTCAAGCGGCGATGAGGGAAGAGAAAGCAGCCTTCCCAGCCACTTCCTCGTTGAACCTCCCGATGTGGGACCTCGGCCCTTGGCCCTCGAGTTCACCGAAATGTCGATGGCCACAAGCTCGACGGCCACAGAGGAGGAGTGGCCGAGCTCACTGAGATCTAGGGGCTCAACCCATGGCCGTCGAGCTCTCGGGCCATCTTCATTGTCAAGCAACGGAGGGAAGAGAAAAGACAGGTGTAAGCACAAAAAAGAAGGAAAGAAGAAGAAAAAAACTGAGGATTTAACATGGCATTCTAATCACATCGTTGCCATTACACGTGGCATAACTAGAAATGAGTGGACCATCACGTTAGAAATTTCAGGCAAGACTTGGATAGGAGGACTTGACTACTTTTTTACTAAAAGATTTAGAATTGCATTAGTTCAATTGAAAAGTTTAGTACTGAATTTGAACTATACAACAAGTTTACAACCAAATTTGCAATTCTCCCTAAAATAGAAGTTAGTAAAAGGAAAGAATTTTGGTGATTGAAGAAATATAAACTTGATAAATAACTTCAATAGGAGTTGATAATCCAAAACAAGTCGATGATTTTGTTTATACCAAAAAATGAGCAACTTTTGGTTATTGTGAACAAGTGATAGTCTTAATCATGAGAGCAGAATTTGGCAAATAACAAAAGTCATCAATAAAAAGAGCATAGTTTAATGAATAGCAAAAGTAATTGATGAAAAGAATAGTCGACAACTTGCTAAGCAGTGATAATTTCAGATATTTAAGCTTATTTAGATAAATGTTAACATCTTGAAGAGCATCGATAACCAAGGAAGCCATTGATAGCAAACGTCAATTATCTAGGATAAAGTCATCGATATCAATATTAACATGTAGCTGCCCAGTAGCTATACTTTTGGATATTTGAGCTTCTTGTGAATAAGTGTTGTTATAACTTCTTGTACCCACAAATGATAAAGTTATTGATCTGAATTTTAATAACCACCTAGAGATAAGAAGTCGTTGAGACAAGAAGATGTGGAACCGGAAGCTCTAGAGATTTTGAGGCATGACTAAAAATGATGAAGAGCATCTTATGGTAGTTATTTTGTGAACACAATAAATACTAGTGTTTGTGTACAATAGAAGCCCCCAATCATCAATAAAAATAACTACTTGTTCTCTTTCACTTCATGTGTTGTAGTTTTAGCTATAATTTCCATATATCTCATTGTCGATTAAAATCTAGTGTATATCTAAATTATAGTTTTTAGATACATCGTTGTCGATTAAATATCAACATGTATCTCTACTGTAATTTCTGAATATTTCATCGTGAATTAAATTCCATTAAAGTATATATATTGATTTCCTTGTGCATATAATGTTTTCTGTTTGAAGTCACCATAGAGCCCATCTCCTTTAATGAAAAACTTAAGTATGACTTTTGGTGAAAAGAATTTTGTTATTGAGGTAAATTCCAACGAAACAAATTTATTCTAACAAAAGTCAGCACATTACTCTAAATTAAGTCGATAAGTTATTTAATTTAAGAGCTAGTAAGCTTGAAGGGCCCAATCCCCTAAAAAAATCTCTAACTTTAGCTTAAGTTCTAATTATATTATAAACTCTTTTCCATCTCATAAAAATCTTCCAACTTTTGGTTTAGTCCCAGTTCTACCCTAAACTTTTTTTGTCTCATAAAAAACTAAATTTAGGTGTAGCCCCGATTCTATCCCGAACTTTTTTTTGACTCATAAAAATTACCAACTTTTACTTGAGTTCCATATCTCCCTCCATCTAAAATTGCCCGTAGTGATGTTGTATTCCCACATCATTGCTTTCGTTTTTTCCCAAATTTCATATCCAAGAAGACGTCAATTTGGAGATGAATTTCCATATTAGTGCAAACAAAATCTTATTGGATCTAAAATTTGGGTAAACACTAAAGCAATTAGAGTTGGCTTTCTTCAATTACTCTCGCTCTTAAGAAAGTTTTCCTTCTATCTCACTCAAGGATCTTCAATTTTGCGCTCAGTCTTCAGACTCTCGTGCTTGAGAGTCTTTCATCTCTTGCAGTCGAAGAGCTTTGCTTGATACACTCGACTTAGGATGCTAGAATAGCTAGTGCTTAGGTGATTTCCATCTCTCGATTATCAAGAGTAATTTTGGATGGAAAGTTAATGAGGACATATTTGACTCAAAGAAAAGCTTGTGGTTTTATGAGATAAAAAAATTTTATAATAGAGTTGGGACAAGACTAAAAGTTAAGAGCTTTTTATGAGACGAAAAAAGGTTTGTAATAGAATTGGAATTAGAGCGAAAATTGTGCTTTTGTATGAAACAAAAATTTTAAAATAGAATTGGGATTGGAGCTAAAGTTGAGGGTGTTTAGGGTATTAGGCCAAATTTGAAGCTCCATATGTTGTGCACATAAAGAGTGATGAGTTTATACAAAATTAGTACTCTGCAAATTAAAAAATAAGTTGGCAATTTTCCAAAAGTGTCCCTAGTAACTTTTAAACAAGTTACCTGCCAAAAAAAAAAAAAAAAAAAAAAAAAAAATTCGTCGGTCACTGTTTTGCCAACAATTGTTTGACACTTACAAAAATACATTGAAATATACAGCACAAAAAAAATCGGTACGTTTTACCCTGTTGAATGTGGAAAAAGCGACTTTTATTGTCAGCTAGAAAAAAAGACGTCTTTTGCCAACAATTGTTTGACACTTACCAAAGTACACTAAAGATGTCTTTTGAAGATAAATTTCCATGTCAACTTGGACCTGAAATTTGCGTAAAGTTTAGAAAAATAAGGGTTGGTTTTCTTCAATTACTTACTCTTAAGATAGTCTTCCTTCTGTCTCACTCGGGGATATTCAATTTTGTGCTCAGTCTTCAAGCTTTAGTGCTCGAGAGTCTTCCATCTCTCACAGCCAAAATGCTCACGCTTAAAACACTCGATTTGAGATGCTCAAATAGCCTGAGCTCGCATGCCATCTCTTGGTTGTCAAGAGTAATTTTTTAGAGTGAGTTAATGAGAACATATTTGACTCAAAAAAGGTTTAGGTAGAGTTGATACGAGACCAAAAGTTGGAAATTTTTATGAGATGGAAAAAATTTAAAATAAAATTGAGACTAGAGCTAAAGTTATGGATTTTTAATGAGACGCAAAAAAATTAAAATAGAATAAGGACGGGCGTTTTTTAGGAAATAGGCCAAATCTGAAGCGTCCATATGTTATGCAAATAAAGGGTGATGATTTTATAGAAAATTGGTACTCTGCAAATTATAAATACCTTGGCAATCTCACAAAAGCGTGAATAGTAACTTAAACAAGTTACCTGAAAAAGAAAAAATCATCCGTTATATTTTTGCCAGCAGTTGTTTGACACTAATTATAATACATTGAAATTTACAGCACGAAAAAATCAGTCCGTTTTACCACGGATCACTAGAATATCTGCTAAAACGCGATGCTGATCGTAGAAAAATCAACTTCTATCGTGGGCCGATGATTTCGAAATTCTTCTCCAACGCGTGTCAAAGGGGATTTTGGCTTTCCTCCCTTTGCTTTGAAACTCGCTCTCGGCTCCTAATTCCTTCGCAGCGTGTCCCGCGCGAGGATGAGATTGTCGGAAATCATCCAAGTGATTGTTAGAAAAGCTTGAACTTATTCGAGTGACGAAAAGAGCAGAAGCTGAACAATGTTGCAGAAGCACTCCGTTCTGCACCCTTTCACGCAAGTGAAAAACGATAAGCGATTGCATTCGTGAAAAGCAAGCGGCCAACCGACAACCATGCCAACCTGGACTATACATATAAGGCTTTCATGAACGCTGGAGCTTCAAATTTGAAGAGCCGGGTCTTTCACCATTGAAATAGTAATCCAAAAGTGTACTAGGCAAAATTCACGGGTAGAGTCTCACATTGGAGGTTGATGAGATTGTGGGACCAAAACCTGTCTTGTATAAAAGATCTTGTTGATATCCCAGGCTGAGGAAAAGATCTGCATGTGTTTTACGAAGAATTCGACCATAATTTTTTGGTGGAGCGACAGAAGGTATACAAAGTTAATCTGCTGAACAATGACGTTGGACGTACGTTAAGAGCATAACGAATTCGAAATTTGAGAGAGGTTTCGAGTAACGCTATTTCCAACTGGACTATAGCTTATTTACCGTGAATCACCGTCTAGTTTTGAGCTTGTTATTTCAATTGTAAACGCGCGAAAGAATGCACTTTTTACTTAGACACATTAAGCTTTTGTCCGGCGATAGACAGTTTGTGCGAGGGACCCTCTGCAAATACACGATAGGTTTGGTTCCGTAGATTGGAACAGTGATGCGATTTTGATTTGGGTGAAGGATGTGCTTAATTTGTTGCAAGGGTTCAGCAGGTTTAGTTTCTCTGTCATGGGGTAGATGCTAAACAAGCAAAGAAGCCCAAAAATCAATGATGAGTTCTGTACTGAAACCCGAGGGATGATATATACATGTGTGTACAGAACAACCTGAATTGCTGCATGTCATGCCTCTCAGCATTCATATCACATTCTCCATTGCTTAACTATTAATATATATACATAGATGGCCCAAAAAGGTACATACGTACACATACTACACCAATTTAAGATCCTCTCATTACAGTAAATGTCTCTCTTTGCTTTCTTGTTTCCTTCTGTCTTCTTTTTCAGATGATCTCTCCACGGTTAATCTCTATCCCTCCAAAGGCGCGCAAGTTAGGCTACACCCCTCCAAACCTGATGCTTCAGTTTTCGAATCCTCTTCAAGTGAATGCCAACCAGGATTCAACTCAACAAGGCGGGTGGGATTTACCTGCAGCATTTCAAATAAAGTTTCCACCTTTCCTAGAACTTGATGCCCAAACCACATGATAGTTCCTCTGTCAGTTCTTGTACCAAGGACCCAAAAATGGCAAGCTCTATCTCTACTGCAGTGTCCCCCACCTGGTCCTTGTCATTGCTTCTCTTCCACAACCCATCAGCCTCATCTCTAACAAAATCTTGATCCACCATCGTATCGATGGTACTAAAATCCACCCCTTTCCATGACCCCACCACATAAACCTGCTTCCCTTGCTCATCCTCATTGATGATTAGCCTTCTCATCTCGCTTGGGACTCTCACATTCCTCAGAACACAAAGGTTCGGCCTGATCAGCGATTGTTTGGCACCGCCTTTTTCTGTTATATTCATGGGTTCAAAATCGTCGTCACGATCCTCAGACATCACCTCTTCTGGGCCATCTTCCTCATCGCTGATCTGTTCCAGCATTCGCTTCTCCAGCTCAACTGGGTCTAGCTCCGCGAGCCTCTCAAATCTGTAAAGCTTCTGCAGGAGCTGCTGCTTTGTTCCTGAAATTTAATTAGTTTGTTAATTTCACATGATTTAGAAATAATCGACGCTCTGGGTTTAGGAAGATTCTGAACACGATTCCCAGTACAGGGTCCTAACATGAATGGCCCTCTACAATTAAGAATGACAACTTTGGAAAATTCCTTCAATTTTTAGAGTACAGTACAGGATTCAAGTACAGAGTAAATCAAATCCACCACACATGAGGCCCATCTCTAAATTTGAATCTTCCTGTGAAGTCCAAACCAACCCAATGCACACCAAAGATACAATGATAATAATAATCATTATTGTTGTTGTTATCCAGTACTTTCATTTTTCAAAAAAAGGGACCCGAAAATTAGCAAAACGGGTTCCACTATATTTATGTGCTGCTGTCAGATGATCAGAATTAAAGCAGAGCACCACCAATATGTGGTGAGGACCACTCCTCATTTTGAGGATATGTTTCAGGGTTGCATGTCCATACAATGTAACTGGAAATGATTAATAAAAGATTTGCTCTTCCCGCCCATCAGGGCTTGTGGGACTGGCACAGTAATGATTATAACTAAGGACATCAGAATCATTCAGGGATTTCTTCGGCTGCAACTTTGGCTTTTGGAGCTGAAAGGGAAGCAAAAGCCTGGTGTAAAAGTGGGCTAGGCTAGGATGTAAACATGATACGTGTGATAAAAAATGAATGATGTTCTGAAGGATGCAACTTTAGAAGAATTCCTAAGGAAAATTGAAAAGGAATCGGCTCATTTTCTTTCTTATGACTGTCCAGGCATTTCAATCTCAGTATTCTAATTAAGAAAAAATGGAGTTATGTTCTGCTAAACCTCAGTGAAGACACAGTTTCACGCTAACACAGACTCAAAATTCTCCAATTTTCTCCAACTAACAAAAATGGAGTTATGTCCGATGATCATGTGGCAGGGCTTGATGATGCTCTTGTCCGATTCATGCGTGCACATAGTTGTCCAAATTCGATCCGAAACGCAAGACGACGACCGGAAGGCTCACGCCCCGAAGAGACAACAATCCGCACGTCAGACCCCACCCCAGATACGGCGGTTCAAACATCAACTCGGTCGTATGAAAATGACCCGCCAATGCAGCGCAAGGCGACAATCAGATGAACCCAAAAGAACCCGGAAACAGAGCACCCCATTTGCCCATCGCATACCAACGCCTAGAGGTTGACGGATGGTGACCACACAACCAATTCGCGAAACGTACAAAACTTGATAAGATTAATGGTACTGATTATTAGAATTGTACGTGAGACAGAGAGACAGAGAACCAGAGAGAGAGAGAGAGAGAGAGAGAAATAGTGCTTTGATACGTACTCTGTACCAGGGCGTAGCTGCTCTCGTAGTCGAAAACGTAATCTTCATCGCCATCGTAGTAATCCTCGGTGGTGTGCTCGTCATCGTCGTCATCCTCGAAGGGACGGTCCAACACAGACACCGGACTGCACTGTTCCTTCTCTTCCTCTTCCCCCGCCTCCTCTGCCACCCCTTCTCGTGCTTCAAATTTCTTCAAGCTCATCGCCTCGTGATCGTCCTTGTCCTGGTCGTGCAAACAGTCGTTAGTTCGTGTTACTTTTCGTTCGCATCTAAATACAAACACTGTTCATGAAAAAAACTAAAACTTTACACCAGATCCACCATCGAAGCAAGAAACAAAAGATTATAAACATAGTCATTGCTGAACAGTTATTGCACGGTAATATAAAATGTTGGGATGAATTTGTATGGTTGCATTTCGCATCAATTACACGAATCATATCTCGTATAAGCTTCAATGATTTATTACCGAAGTCATTAACTACGGTTTCTTCAACTAGTGGACAAACGACCCTTATGGATCTACACATGCACGTTCGATTCTCTGCGCCCAAAAGACATGGAGGAGACAAATTTGGCATCGCAGCTTCGACTCGATCAAGTAGTGGTTGGATCGGATGTTGACTATTCCTCTAATCATGCTCATCTGATTAACCTCGACAAAACACTAGATCAAGAAAAACCTAAGGGCGTTATGGCAAGCGGATGTCGGAATCCGACAGAGGAAATAAGAACTCGAAACTAAAAAAAGAAAACACCCGAACTTGTCGCTTTCAAGAAAACGAATTTCTAGACAAAACGGGGCTTTCAAATACCGTCTTGCATGGGCCGAGCACGATGCAAAGTACGATTTATATCTAAATTGCAAGCAAGAAGGATTCCCACTTTCGACCACCAAAGCAAATGCTTATGATCGACCAAGGAAATTGACTATTCACGATTTTCGTGTCCTGCAATCGGCGGAGCGCGATCGAAAAAAACCATCTGCCGACACTCCCAATTTTTAATTTTCTGATTCGCTCCGTTAGAAAAGTCCAAACGCCTAGGATGCTTTGTCACCACTCGCGAGATGACTCGGCAGAGTCACGGGTCAACTCCGGCAGGCTCGAATTATAAATTCGTGCACAGTAAACGCAACTGAATTGCTGTGATAAAGCATGATTGATGTTATTGTATTTAAAAAGTAATGCGATGGTGTGACACGAACGCGAACCTTCGGGTGGTCGTGGAGTCTCGGCGATGCCGCCGGCGACCGGAACTCCGGAGTGCGGCGACCGGACGGCGGGCTCTTCCAGAACATAACGGGACGGGGGCTGTCGCTTTCGCTTGATGATAGATTATCAAAGCGCCGAGGAGACTGTGCATCTGCCCTTGATTTGGCGACAAAAGCGACCTGTTTTTCTGCTGATAATGTACCCGTGAACGCTCCGTCGTCTTCTTTGCTCGTGCGGAAAGATCTTCTCTGCCTCAGAATGTCCTTCACCGAGAGCTTCGACCCATGATCGCCGGCTTCCTCCCCCGCCTGTCCTCTGATCTTCCGCTGCTTCGACAGCCTCCTCAGTAGCGAGCTGAAGATCCCAACGCCTGGGGGTTTCGCGGAAGCAAGATTGGTCTTGAAGTTGTTCTTGCTCTTGCTCTTGCTCTTGCTCTCGCTCTCGGTGTGGTTGTGAATTCTGAGGGCTGCTTCAAGAAGCATAGCGGCTGTTTTAGCCGGTACGTGGAGAAAGATGGCATTTTTATCAGTCGGGCCTCGAGTCCGGGGATCGAAGAGCGGGGATTTTGTTGGGTCCGCAGAGGAGGCGAAGAAGCACGGGTTCTTGCAGAAGCCATGGCCGAAGTTCGAGTTTTGCGAGATGGGTCTTCGTTTCTTGGGGCTCTTGAGCAGGGAATTCTTGCGCCTGTCCGGGACGTGGTTCTTGAGATGGAAGGGCTCCTGGTCCTCTCGGAGCAACTCGTGCAGGTGCTTCTCGGCCATCAATCTCGTCGTGGACATCAGAGAGACTCTGCGAGAAATGCTTATGCAGAGAGAGAGAGAGAGAGAGAGAGAGAGAGAGAGAGAGAGGGTTTCGCAAGAAAGGAGGAACTGATACGGGGAAAGAGAGAAGGGTTTGCTTGGAAAGCTGTGGTGGAGGCGTATAAATTTCAGCACCGGAAAGGAGGAGGAGGTAGTTGGGGCTGTGGGGCAAAAGGTGGAAGCTGGAAAGGGGAGAACGAAGGCGAAAGAGTTGCGTACATATATGGGAAGAAGCTGCGAGAAGAGAGAGGAGGGAGGGAGAGAGTGACGGAGGGAGATGATGATTCAAAAGACAAAAAGTAAAGTTCGAGTCGATCTGTAAAATAATGCACGGTTGTAAGTGACATGATAATGTATTTGTAATTGAATATTTGAGAAAAGTTGAGGTCTTCGGCTGTAGTTTTTTTTCTGGAGGGACCGATCTGTCCTGCATCTGTAGCATTTCAAGTTCTTTCTTTTTTTGGTAATTTTCATATAATATCATTAATAAGTGCATTTGCTTCTAAATTTTCAATTATACGTTTCGGAATTTTGTACTAAAGTTACGAAAAGAAAGAACTTTGGAGGAACTATACAACAACTAACATCATTTTCGCTTGGTAATAGAAATTGCGAAATTATTAAAGAACAAAGGGAGGCAGATTAATAAGTGCACGCATCTAAATATTCGCACTAGAGTATTCGCACTAGAGTTATGGGAAAAAAAATTCTCGAGATAGACGGATTGATTATATTCAATGCTAAATTAAGCTAACATTATCTTTTCACTTAATTATAGAAAATGCGAAACCTGATGGTTGGAAATACAAGGGGGAAGGGGTTGGTGATTAGGATGAAATTATTAAAGAATTATGATGGGAGAAAAGATTAATTAAAGGGGACCGTGCGGGGGGTGTAGCGGACAAGACCAGTGGAGGATCCGGTACCGAATTGCAATGTCCATTGCCTGTCTCATCTCTATCCGCGTTGATTCGTCCGCGACTTAAAGAAAGCTCATGCACCGCCGAATTCGGAAGATAAAGAATATATATATTATAAAGAAATAAAATATTTAATGGGTGGATTCTAAATTTTTATGTTTTCTTTAATTTTGGAAGGGCGACTTAAGGTTTTGGCTTTGCCACTAGGTGGATGAGCTTGTAATTAGTCATAGGTAACAGCTAGTGTATACAAATATTGGGTTTTGTGTTTGCGTAAGGATGTTTATAGGTTTTTTCTATTGCGGCCGTCCCATTAGTGATGCCCAAAAAAAAATATCTTTCTTGATTGAAAAATCTTAAGTATATGTGTTTATCCGATAAAATTCATTTACGCAGAACAAAATTGCCCGTGTTTAGATTTATAATGCATTATTTAAACACAATGTCAATTCACAGCAAGAATTAAGTACATAATTCGATTGGGCATGGAGAGTCTAGGTTCAAATGTCTTTCGATCTTAGTCTCAAAGTGAATTCAAAATCAAATAGGGATTATTCCAAACGTAAATACAAATCTCCACCTTAGCTCGAATTCAACCTTAAGTTCATCAATTTTCAAAATTCTGGTCAGCTCCAAGCAGCGCTTAAACTTGATCAGAGAAATATGATTCATCGACCTATCCGTTGGATATGTACTTCATGGTAGGATATTTGTCCTCAGACCAGTTTGCCAAAGCATCGAAACCTTCAGAGTGCGTACTCATGACAACATTGTAGACATATTCCTCCGAATCTCTATACCAAGTTATCTTCTTAGCTGTCCCAAATCTTTCCTGATAAGTTTTCATTTCAGCTGATCAATTTCTAAGTATACCTTTTGCTACAACCAACATGCCATGAACACGCATTAACATAAATAGACATCGGCACTATTTCCAACCTTAGGACCATGTTGACTGGTCATTGCACCAGACCTTTCATGCGAACAACCACAAGATGTTTTAGTGCTTTCAAAGAAATTTCCTTCGCAAGAACTACTCGGCCTCCCTTGCTTGAACCGACAAGTCCCCCTCGTTACTTGATGTAGATACGCTTCTCCAACTTCTAGTGCAGAAAAGTTATCTCCATCCCAGTTCTCAAACCCTAAAAGTACTTGTATCAATCTATGTTTCGCCGAAGAATAGAAGATCCCATTATAGTCTGGAAATTTTATATTGAAGTATTTCAATTGATACGATTAAGTCCTAAGTCTTTTTCAAGAAGCTTATCAACTTGTTTTTTTAAATAACTCCCGAAATTGTCTATGCGGCAGTTAAAAAATACACAATTGACATATTAAAATGTTCTATAAATATAGTTCTAGGATTCGACTATACTTTAAAATAATGGCATGGGACCTGATAATGTTTAGAATTTGATTGAGTACGTTTCATGCAATTCTTCCAATCTTAGTCAATGCCTTACGTTGCGTGCACCTTTGATCCTAACACCGCCTCTAGAAAGGTAAGCGGTCCTCAGTCTAAATTTACTAGTGTAGCAAATAACTAGACAAAAGCAACAAAGTGTAAAATGATCGTCGTAGTTCACTGAATTAATCTACGTTACGTGCATGTGGCTATGATGTATGGCGCCCATTGCTCTACCTTACCGCCCGTATCATCCTCATTCCAGTTTTCCTAGGACCCTCATCTAAACTAGCACCCATATAGAAAAGTTAACTTGTTTCTTAACACCCTAATCCATCTGCTTTACTTGAGTATCCTTACTACCTCATGGCATCGCCGGCTTATCAAGTATGACACTAACCTAGAATCCAGATGATTAGAGATCTTACGGTCGATCATTGAAAAGTTAATTGATATATTTAAAATTTCAAACAAATTAGAGAAACATTATATATGATCGTACATATCAATAATATTTAGATATTTTAAAAGACTTTTAGGGGTTTCATGCTAACTAAAATTGTAATCATGCCTGCTGTAAAATTTGTGAAAATTAAAGAAATTTAAAAGCGGAAATAAACCAAGTTTACATAAATGCCATGCGACGCGAGCTGCGAAAAGAAAATATCTGACTCGAAAAATTAACTATTCGATTTTTATGTAGTCCTAATGTTATCGAGAGACTTGCCAAGGACCCTATTTATTGTCCTATCTTTTTTGACAGAGGAAACACTTCCTTCGGTTCACCTTTAGGACCCTCTCAGCCGGACGAACGAATGCAAATAATTACCATTTCGTTGAACAATGGAAATGTGAACATATGATTTTCTGTTCGAGAAGAGAGATGGGTATGTTTCACGTGATTTTATTTTTGAATACCCTGAGAGAAATTGTTAAGCACCTGTTGACAAAACAAAAAAATAAAAAATAAAAAAATTCCAAGTGTTCTGTCGACAACTTGATCGGCGGAAGCCAATTCTGAGGGTGATAGAAGCAGAAAACCGCTAAAATGCTGGGAATAGTTAGTTGACATGAAAACCCAGTTTTAATTTATGGAGATATGGGTGAAAATGGCTAAGTATTGGAGCAAAGAGTTGACAAATGAATACCAACTCGGTCGATTAAAGAGATGTTCATGATGTAACTGTCAATGAAGTAGAGACAATGTAACTGTGAAATAGTAAAGCTACAATCTCATACGTAATTTTTTGTAGAGAAGGATTGTGAATTATAGGAGCCATCTACTGCACATTTTGCTCTTAGTAATTGCTTATGTAACCATCTATCGTACGTATAAGTACTTGGATTATAACCTCTACAAAAGACCATCAATCTATCCAAGAACACATGTCGTTCATCATTATTTTCACCGTATTTTACATTTCAAGCATCATTTACATCGCTGGCTACAATTATTCCTAGTATTCTTACCTCTAAATTTCTTGTAATTTACATTTCCTGTTAAAACATCAAGAGAGGACCTTTCAAACCCTTGTCGAACTAGTGAAATCATTTTATTTAAATGGTAATTCACGAATTTGATGAAGAAGCACATGAATAATGTCATTTTCAATACATATTTTTTGTGCCTATGTGCAATTAATGCATTGGGAATAGCAACATTGAATATGATCAACAAGTGCCATCCGAAGCACTCGGTAACATAACTCTTAAAGAAATTTTTTTTTTTTTTTTTTTTTTTTTATCTCAAAGAATAAGATGGAACTACTACACGAAACCCCTCCATAAAGGTTGGACTTAACCTCCAAAACTCTCTCTCCCCAGCAATATAAATTCCACTGCCGGCTGACCGATGGAGGGTAGCTTCCCCCGTTGTTCACTCGAACATCTTCGAGTAAAATAATATGGAATAGACCTACCCACTCTTTGCATGCTGATTCTTCTGTCGAGGAGCTTTTATCAAGTTGACCAAAGACCTCTTGCCCATCATCCGGAGATCATAACGGGGTTAACAAAGACTCTCACATGAACCAATATTTTTAAATTTGTTCAGAACAACACCGTTCGTCACCAAATAGATCATAGGCAACATATCGTCCCTCGGAATCAAAACAACGGATGTACATGTTAAGGTACATGAAGCATTAGGTTACCGAATCAGTTCTCCAAATCGGGTAACTCTGCAGAATCCTTATATACTCCGCCACCTCACTTTATAAAATTGATATTGGGAAACTGCTTTCGTTAGCATCATGGCTCCGATTGAAATTCAAATCACTGGCACGGTAGCATCGCAGTGGAGAGAAGGAGGGAGAGAGTGGGGAAGGAACGGTTTTAAATGTGTGCAAGAGAAAACATCCTCGAGCTGTCCGTGGCCAACCTTGCCTAAGAGATCGGGAAGTGAATCCGTCCACGGCCAAAAGACATTCAATGAACAAGATTACCTCTGTCGGTACATGCGCTGAAAAGTATATCGGAAGACCGAGGACCGGGCTCCCCAGGCATCTCAGGAAGTTTGACCCACCCCGAAGGGAGTCAGAGACACACGAGAGACCACAGAATCAGACATTATGCGAGACATTAATTTCTTTCTGTCATCTTCGTTACATCTCTGCAAGTTTGCTTTTTTGCAGGACCTAGGCAATGTCATTTGCAGTTATTTGAAGGTTTACTTCTGTAGAGTAGCCAGCAGCATACCTCTAGCTACTCATGGGGCATGGAAATCATAACCCACCCTATCAAATTAAGCGAATTCAGTAGCCATTATTTTGACAACAAAAAAGAAAAAAAAATCCAGGAAATAGAAATACCCATGTTTTATATTTTCAAAATCCTATAACTACGCATAACTATAGTCTATAGCGGGACAAAAACGCGATTTATGACTCTTAAATTCAGAATAATTATTTAGCATTCCGTGAATCTCTCATCTTTCCTTTGACGACATAGAGATAATATTCCAGAATGCAATCAAACCTTTTCGTACTTCTTTAATTTGAATTTTTTAAATCTTTCCTTTCACAACATAGAGATAATATTCCAGAATGCATTCAAACCTTTTTGTACTTCTTTAATTTGAATTTTTTTAATTTTTCTTCACATATAAGGTGTGTGCTCTTTTTTTTTTTATTGTAGATAATTCATTTAGGAATTCATGAGGAATTCTTAACTTCCTCGACCAATTAGTGCAAATAATTCTTTTGATATGCCTTTTTGCTCGTAATTTCATTTGGATTAAATTTTGAACAAGAAAAGTTTGGCTTAGCTATAATTTCATGTATTTTTTATTTACTAGTTGGTTTCTCTTTTCATCCTTTTACATATAAGATTCTGGTAATTATCCTGTGGATCAACAAGGGTCCCCAAGCATTAAATGCATATTTGAATATCAGCTTACCAACTGGGTTGAATCATTTAACAGATTAATTTAATGAACCAATCTTTATTTTCTTCTTTAGGTAATTTAGTAATTGCTTCTAAGGACAGGCGTACAGGCGTTTACCTAACTATTTTTTATTTAAAATTTTGGTCACTGTTTGCTTGTTATAGGACACGAAGTGCGGTCCACTGAAGGGTTCACTTTACAGCTGGAGCTACAGTTTCTCTGTGCACGTAAGAGCGCCTTTGAAGTCGGTAAAAAAAAAAAAAAGTCTGCTAGTCATTCTTCTGTCTTTTTGCTAGGCTGGTCCTTTTTGTAAAATAAAATGATGAGAATGATAATAATTGAAGGTCAACTAGTAACTGATTACTTAATTGAATATTATCTTTGATTAGTGACTGATCAATGCCCCTATAAAGCGCTTTGAGTTGCATTTGCCAGCTACCATTACAAACTTCTCATGATAAATTTGTTTTGTTTATGGCCAGCCTCTCATGATCGATTTTTATTTTAGAAGAAAATGAATCATTTAATTTATTTAGATTTTGAGAATCCATATTTGAAACAAGTATCTAATATCCCTCATTTACATGCTCTCTATATTGATAAACTCTCTCTACCAATCAGTTTAACTTTTTAGGTTAGATTCCAATAAGGCATGAGAGTCGGATTTTGCCCAAAATTTATTTCTCGTCCACAACCTCCTAATTCGTCAAATTTCATGTGTTATTTTTAACTCGGCCTGGACATGAGAGGGAGGGTTAAGTTTTTCACGTCACTTTTCTATGGACTTATATACTTTTCTGTGTTCATCTAATTTCTTTAACAAAAAGAAAAAAAGTCCGATGAAACTCAAAGCCCGTACACATAAATCTTGTCAAAATTGGAGGGAATCCCAATTCTAATTACCGTTCTATGAGTGATGATGTGACTGTGGGGGTCAACTCTTTTATTTCATCATTAAATTGCAAGTAGAATAACATTTGAGATCGTGATGAAATTCAAGTAATCTTAGTCATTCTTGTGCTCTCTAGGTGGACTCAATTATTGAGAAAGGGTGCGGTGGGATCATCTTGGAATTTTGAAATGCTCGATGGTCCCAATAATTGCCGGGCGTGCATTAACTCCATATCAAATTAAAAGCTTTATCCAAGAACAGATTAATTGATCGCCGTACACATCTTTACCTTTCCAAAAGCAATTGGAGCAATTTTTTTAAAGTGGATAATTTGGTCCATCGTTTTAATTAGGCAAAACCCAACTTTAATTTATGTTCGCCGGCAGGACAACAATAAAAGTGGCCTTTCCGCATAAATTACCATCTTTTAACGTACAACTGAATTCCCTCTAATGATTAGTCCAGCTGCATAGCCATTGATAATGGGGGGTCCGATGTCAAAGAATTCCCTATTTTGTCAATCGAATGTTGTTGATGCACGAAGGTGGGGTTCGAGCTTCCACTAGCGTGAAATTTCAATATACTAGTATAGTAATACCGGATGGGTTTGCAAAATAAAATTTGGTGAAATGATTATAGTATAGCAGGTATCTAAGTAAGCAGGCTATATTCAAACACCTCGTAAAATTTTGTCACTTTACTTTATAAGTCAATTCTGGGTGTGCCCGACAACCACATCAATTTTTCAGCACTTAACATTACTAAAATGCGTTAGATGATACCTTAAGTCAAAAATAACTTAATACGTTAAGAGAGAGAGAGAGAGAGCTCATTTTATTGATTAAGCGGGTACAATATTCAATGGAAAATGAAAACGTACTAATTACATTGTAAAAACCTTCTAATAATAGTCCCTATTTTTCATTTTCCATAATTGAAAACTTCAACCGTTAGTACTATGCACTTACTTTTCAATTTTATCAAGCCTTTATACACACATTATACATGTCTTTGTGAATACTAGAATATTTCCTGTGCGATCCACAGGATGAATTAGGCTTTGAAGAAAGTCTAATCATCTTGTCGTCGCAAAAAACCAAATAATTTGTCAATAGAATGGCGAATCCACCTATTGCCTCTTAAATTTTTATTTTTACTAAACTAAAGTCTGCATAATCCAACCGAATATAATTTCTACTTGTAATGTTTTAATTGTGTTTAAATTATCGTTCATATGACCTCTCATATACATAGTGCTAGATTGTAAAAGGAATCGGGATTGATCATGTTTTTGCATTGTATCTGAAACATGCAGAGGTCAATTATAAATATCGGTGGACAAAACTAGGTTGGGCAAGGTATCAAATTATCACGATATAGATATAATGTGACATTCTTTTTATGCAAGACGTGAAGAGAATATATGTATAATTAAAAGAAATAATTTCCGATTCTAAATGAAAATATAAAAAGAGAAAATTTAACCAATAACTAAAAAGTTACACCACCATATTGCATTCAAATTTTGTCATGGAAATTGAGAAAAAAGAAAACCAAGTTATATTTTTTTGAAGATCACTAATTAAAAAAATCAAAATTTCATAAAATCCTCAAGAGTCAAGATAGTATTTTCACTGTTCAAATCCTCTCCATCTAATAAATATTCTTTTATGAATAGCAAAATAGTGGTTTTAGGTTAGCTAAGAAGTAAGAATAAAGTAATAAATGATAACATGGTTGAAACCATTGGAAATTTATCCAAGAGGCCACATCACCCATTCCCTATTCACAATACATTCATATTAATATACATAGAATGAGCTTTTATTTGGTACATTAGCAGCACAAAGGGATAATTATACCTAGTAGGGCTTAGATGCTCCTATGTACGCAATTTTTAACTTCGGTAAATAATTCCATTTCATTAGTAGAAGAGTTTTTTTTTTTTGTCGATCCTACTCTACTATTACTTTACCTCTCACTCTCAAATTTTTGCTCTACTTCCTTGCAGGGCATGGGAGTTGAAACCCACACTTGAAATTAAATCATTCCTACCCTCAACCCCTCGAGAATGTGAGAATTCGAACCCTCTATCTCCCCCTTCCATGTTGGAAGGGTGGCCACCAGGACAAACTCCAGTCGTTGAAGGGAGTTTTCATTTCATGACTTTTCATGTAAAGCCTATTTTATATAGAATGACCTCGGGATTCAAGCCCCAACCAAAAAAAGAAAAAAGAAATGAATATGACCTCAGGATGCTCCTTTAGGTTTTAAAGGGATATATAACAAAAGGAATTGGCAAAAAGTCATCTCAAATGTCATGCGATGTTGCCTACAAAAACTAAAACATTTTTGCTTGTTATCAATGTCTACAATGAGGAGCGTGCCTTTAGTAGATAAAGTTCAAACATATGAAATATGTCACTAATCTAATAAGATGCAAGATAAAAAATAATTTAGATAAATAGCAAGAACATGAAATTATTTGTACTTGATGGCACAGAGATTCAATGTGCCTAATCCACAAATATAAATCTATTTCTCAACCACAAAATTATGGACCTTATTTGTTGTCATTCAAACATATGCGTCCGAAAAATAGCTTGTTTACTTAATAGAAAAGAAAGACATTTTTATTCCAATAATGCAGTGCAGCCAATTACATGAAAGATATATATTTTCTTTTCAAAGGGATAGCTAATAAGAATAATTTTGAGACGACCCTAAAAAAGAAGCCTTGTCGGCCAAAGTTATCTCACAAAAAGTTAATAGGAGCACAGTTTTGGCCCTCTAAACCGCTGGAGTAAATTAATGTGTTTATAAGATTATTGCAAAGCTCCTTTAAGCCCCCATCCTACCTTTTCAAAAGCTAAAACTTCAAACGACTACTCGGCTGCTTTCATTCATAGTCCAACACTACATTATGATTAAAGTTTTCCTAATTTCACACTGTATCGCTTGCCTTCTAGAAGTAATATTCCGTACAATAGAGAGACATTTCATTGTCATTATTGTTCATCATAGGAAGGAAAAACCACATTGGCATGTTTGGTAGCCCCAGACCATATATGTGGCATGTTAGGTAGCCCCAGACCATATATAGTATGAATTATCTCATCCGATATGTATTGATATACCATGGATGGGACAAGGTTGAATAAACCCGAAAAATTTAAGGTCCTTGGATTACATATGAAAAAAAAAATGTCACGTATGCGGGAGTTATAGCAATTGATGTCCTATAGATCCAAGTTTGGTTTATTCGTTTTTCTTTTCAATTTTTACGATTCTATGAGTTATTTATCCCACCCACCTTATATTAGGTTATTTATCAAACCAATAACACGATATAATGAAGCTCAAAAGATTTTTTTATCTCGTTCTATTATGTCCTTTCAAGTCCCATGTCCCGATGATCAAACACCGCATTCTATACTAATATACTTTTCCTAAAAAAGACTTCTAGTTAAAATGTGACCACCTTAAAGAACATACAAGGGTAAAAAATGATAAGAATCTATACGCTTGAGTTGATATGGTCGATGTGATCATCAAATGATAATGGATCATGTGATTAGATTGTCGATATTTACTAAAATCTCACATTCTCAATATGAAATTCACCAAAATATCCAAACAATGAAAATGCGTCCAACTTTTTAGATATCGCAACATAATTACACAGTCACCACATCAGTATTTTCCAGTAATATCAGCAAGATTCTAGACAAGGCGCATCAATTATAGACAAATAAAAACTTATGATCAAGGCCCCAGGCCAAGATCCATCGAAAACCAGGAACGGACCGCGAAATTTATTTACGTCTCTCCCTCTCTCAACGTGCCACGCAGCTGGTGGTCGTGGCGATGACTCGAGCCTAGGATCCTGAGCTTTCCCCTCGGAACTTGTCCCTCCACCCAATTTAAAAATCCTCCAAGCGCAACCCGAGCGCTCGACGCTTCCTACCGCTAGACTCCAAAACTGCAATGGAGGCAAAAACACATTAGATGCGAGGCTTGTCGGATGCGAAATCCTGCGGTAGACGGTGCACCGTCCGCCCACCACCAGGTACGACAAAACGTAGCGAATCGATCCGTAAAATTACCTTCGCACGTTTCGCCATGCAACAGCGTCCACGCGTCAGGAGCGGTCGGATCGCTGTCCGTCCCATGTTGCGGACTTCGGACCGAGCACTCCGATTTTCGATGGTTTAGCCCCGTAAGGTCCTCTTCTACATGAAAAATGTGTTTGTTAGCAGATAATGATTGCGGCCGGATCGCATCCACGCGTGGTCCGTTTTCTCCGTCCAGGATCAGTTCACTATTTTCAAGATAATGATCGACAGGAATAATCAATTTCAGAAGATCGACAGGAATAATCAATTTCAGAAGATATCTTCTTGTATAAATTTTTTTATTGTCTTAATTTATATCCTATTTCGAAAGTGCTCACCAACTTCTTTTCATATACGAAAATGCTATAGGGTTTGAAGTCGACCTCATGTCTTATTAAGTGTTTTGCAATGTAGTAGTAAAAATACAGAATCTTCTATCGCTACTTAGGGAAGGCTGACCATGCGTTATTACATAGTGTAATTTTAGAAAATCTCTTCTCAAATGTAGACGCATGTTAAGTCCGATGATAATTTCTGCAAGCCGCCTTACTTAAAGCTTTTATCTTTTATCCATCGGAGTATGTTTATTATTGGGTGTGATAGATGTTTTGAGGTTACTTGGAATAAGTTATTTTCAATATAGACTAAATAAGTTAATCTGGGTCGGACCCATTCCCACTCAAATCCACTCAGATTCACCCATTCGACAAGTCTAGAGAATTAGAAATATATATATTCCAAAACAGGAAATGATCTCCATTCAATGTACACAAGCGTATGATTTTATAATCTAAGAATAATCTACTTTGTGCACACCTCATGAGAATGTAAGGGAAATTCAATTTGGCCTCGTTGTCCTCATTCTCAAATTCTTTATTCTAGTAGTGACCTCACCTCAACGAGCAAAAACAGATTCTCCTTGCCACAAAACAAAAAAATATGTCCATTCTATCTAACTTAGGATGCTACTAATGAGTGGACCGACAAGTTTGTTTATGCAGGAGTGGGACAAGGATGGTGATCATGTCACCGCATGTTCGCGCTGATCGAATCGAGTCCTTGTCTAGACCTTTCCAGCAAGCAATTAATCAAATTGTAGTTGTGAAGCCCTCGTTCACTGAACCTTCCTCCCGACAGAAAGGATTTATCTTTTGGATCAGTACTAATCTTCAGATTAACACGAGCATCGTCCGAGGAGGAAACCTCGTGGAAGTAGCATGAAACGTGGGTAAACGACGGATCGTCACATCGTCACATCGTCGACCCCAAGTACTTTTTGGCCATGGTTTGACTGCTATTTGCTTTAACTTGTGCTTTCTAACTTTTTACTTTCTCCTACTTTTACTTTCCCCTATTTGCAAAGTGAAAATGGCTAAGTGTTGGGCGGAGGTGAAGTGACTACCCACCGTTTTACCAAATCATTTCATGAGTTGAACTTGGATTTGTTGATTTATCTATAAGTACTGATTTTCTCCATCGCCGTGAAAATCCACATGCGGCGTCAAGATCCGACCGTCCGTGCAATTGTGAAACAGATCTCGCGCCGACAGCAGACAGAACGATAATCCTTTTGTGCATTGCATTGTGCAGAGATCATCCAAGAATTTCCACCAGAGAAAAGTAATCTAGCCGAAAGGATCAGATTAAAACTTAAACGAACGGTAATAAACCTGTCGGTGGGCTTTTGAAGGCCGACATGTGCAAAAGGAATTGGGCCAACGAACTTGTTATTTTTGCTTCATTCTCGACTGGGCCCATCGCCCGATCCAGTTCGGTCTGCTTTCTCTTCTCGTCGAGTCCCATTTTACATCTTCTTTTTCTTGCATTCCTTCTTGATCATGTCTACAATCTGAGCTCGTATTTGATTTTTGGCATAAGAGAAATTTTTTGGATAATCCCACTGAAAATCCTAAATTTTTCCCTATGGTACACGTATACCCAATTTTATTTTATTTTTTCCTTCTCGCTAATAATCCAAACTTGTACCAATGACCTAATAATACATCTCCTTAGACTTCCATCCGGCTCATTGGATTTTTAACAGCTATTATGGACAAAACTGCGATAGAAGGTATTTTTGGATCATCGATACAATTTTGGGATATTGATGAGATGAAAAAAAAAGTTTTGGGTATTGTTGTTATATCTCTAGGAAAAGTTTAGGACTTTTGGGGGGATTTTCTCGATACGATGTGATTTTTGACAGATCAATATTCTCTTCTTTTTAATTTATTTTATTTCAGAATAGTTTCGGAGTATTGCCGAAGTAATCTTAAAAGAAGTAGATAAGATGCTATCCCTCTTTATTCAAAGGGAAAAGTTGTAAGTTAAAGTTTACAGTTTCTACTTTAAGAATATTTCATCTACCATGCGAGCTAAAAAGGAATTTTCTGAAAAACATATCCTCTTTAAGCTTTTATGTATCAAAAGTGAGACCAAGGCCGCTTCTTCTTTTTTTCTCTTTTTAAATTTAGGTGGAACGATAAAGAGAAGAAATAAAGAAGAAAGAAGTTCTTTTTTTCTTTTCGTTAAAAGAAAAGAAAGAAGTCCAATCATACCATATTCTCACACTATTAGTTCCTAATTTATTTTTTGATTTTTTATTTTATTTTTTGGGTCGTATAGTTCCTTTTTGATTTACTCATTTACTTTCGGCTCACAGTTATGGTGGCAAAGTGTAAAGATTCTACTTTTGCAAGAAAAGCATAAATTTGCATGTCCAAAAAATAACGTTGAAACACACCTAATGATGTTCTCGACACATTGGAGGTAAATATGAAATTGTTGCGCCAATAAACATGAAGTTTATAAGCATGCGTGATGAATGATTTGTGCCACCAAACGTAGAACTGGGTTCGTTTCACGAAAAATGAGCCATTTTCGGAAAATATTTTCCTATAAGTCATTTTTCAGGAAAATGAAAATATTTTTTGGTATTTGGCTAAAATCTGAAAATGTTTCGGAAAATATTTGCCGATGTTCGGTAAGGAAAATATTTTCCGCTCACTAGATTGGCGAGCGCGAGCGTCAAGCTCGAGGCTCGCCAGATCGACGAACGCAAGTTTGAGATCGACGGGCTTGAGGTTCATTTGGTCGGACGACTAGCCAAGAAAAAAGAAAATGGGAAACAAAAAAAAAAGAAAATAAAATAAAAAGGAAATTAAAAATAATTCGAATTAAAAAAATTAAAAAATAATTCGAACGACAAAAGAAAAGAAGAAAAATAAAGGGGATGAGAAAGTCAGGATTTGTAGAGGTGTGAGATAAGAGAGATCAAGTGAGGAAAATGTTCCCCTACTTTAGAAGACTTTTTTCTTTTGATGGAAAACATTTTCCTCAATGAATTCATTTTCCGTGAAACAAACGCCGGAAAATCCGGAAAACGTTTTCCCGGAAATTATTTTCCGCGAAATGAACGGACCCTAAGCTATGAAACAATCTGAGTTTCTATTTTTGGTGAGACTAAGGGTCTATTCGTTTTGCGGAAAATAGGCCATTTCCGGAAAATATTTTCCCGAAAGTCATTTTCCAGGAAAATGACAATATATTTCAGTGTTCGGCTAAAACTTGAAAATGTTTCGGAAAATATTTTCTGGTGTTCGGTAAGGAAAATATTTTCCGCTCACTAGATTGGCGAGCACAAGCATCAAGCTCGAGGTTCGCCGGATCGACGAGCGATCCACGACAATTCACTTGGTGATGGCCGACGACTAGTCAAGAAAGAAGAATATGAGAAACAAAGAAAAGAAAAAGAAAAAAGAAAAAAAAAAAGAAAAAGAAATAGAAATAGAAAATTAAAACTAATTTGAATAAAAAAAGAAAAATACAATTTAAAAATAATTCGAATAAAAAAAGAAAAAAAGAAGAAGAAATAGGAAGAGGAAGTGAGGATTTGTAGATGTGTGAGATAAGAGATATCAAGTAAGGAAAATGTTTTCCACTTTTCAAAAGTGGAAAACATTTTCCCAAATTTAAAGACTTTTTTTCCTTCCATAAAAACATTTTCCTTAGGAATTCATTTTCCGTGAAACGAACACCGGAAAATCCGGAAAACATTTTCCGCGAAAACGAACGGACCCTAAAGGTTGCTTCATGTTTCATACATGGAATATTGGCCATAAGGTATATATGATTGAAGAAATTTATAACTTCCGTGGGCAAATAACCAATTTTTAATGTTGTAACACACTAACGATGATAACAAAGATTATGTAACAAAGTCCATAGTTTTAGTAATTGGCGAAATATTTCCCTAGAAAGAAAAATTGAGACTAATCCTGCTTTAACCCACACCCCCGCGCGGGGGGTACATAGCATCAATTTCCAACAGTTGGGGTGGCCTTCAAAAAATTGAATGATATGGGGATAAATTGAGGATATCCAAAAACTCGAGGGTGGGCAAATGGTGATTTTGCCTGAAAACATTTTGTAATGAATTTAATTACACACTAATTAAACTATCGGTGCAAAAGCTTACTGGACAAAAACGAGTAGCATATGAATCTCCCCGAAAGACAAAAGGAGAAATTTGCGCCACTGGCCCCTCCCTATTATTTTATTTGTAAAAAGAAACATCGGAATAGAAAAACAAAATGGTCTACGTTTTCACGAAGGGAAAAATAGAATCGATTTAAAATTAAAGAGTTGCACATGGTTACCGGTGGATGCTACTAAAGCTGGTACCGGGGGAAAAGAGCAACGAAAGATATTTTAGGGAAAATTGCCATTTAAATTGCATTTATTTCTCGAAAACATCAATTCCATTGAGTTTCAGTAACAGAATAATAAATTACTTCAATGGTGATTATGACGTGCATCAATAAATTACTTCATCCTGTTTCTCATGTGATTCATAAATATTGGGATCACATAAATTGGGGGCACAAGTTAAATTTTTAATTGGGTACCTTCATTTTTTGCATTTTATCTGTTCACAACTCTTCTTAGTTTCGTTTATAACAAAAAAAAAAAATCGAAGGTACATTTGTTTCGCAACAACATAATAATTAGAATTTTATTTTTTATAACTTTGCCCTTTTATATTGCTTAAGAAAATGGGTTAGTAAGAAAATCTTTTATTAACAATAACGATATGTCCAAAAAAATTTATTAATAATGACATTATTTTTTGCTAACTCATTTTCTCAAGTGATGTAAACGACAAGATTTAGAAATATCTATTCTAAAGATTTTCTAGTGGAACAAAAGCACTTTTGCAGAAAATCAACAACTTGAGAAACATTTTTCTACAATTACCGTCTGCATCGCTCATAAAAATAAGTAAACAAAAAATACTTCCATCATCAAAAGAAGTATTTAGGCCTAAATTATCGTGCATAATAAAAAAAATTCCCATTGATTAATTTTTTTTAAAGCAATATAGATAAGGTACTTCACATCATTTATTTTTCGTAAACGAACGAATCCTAAATTTCAGTCAATATTAGGGGGCTAGGCTCCTCCTTGGTCTCATATCCATCCTCGTATGGACCTAGGGGAGATATAAAATATAAATTCGAAGCAAAAATTCATAAATGCCTTTTTTTTTCCTCATATTTTGAGTTGATGGACAAAATATATCAACCCGTTTTTTGAACCTGAAATTCTGGCACCGATGAAATAAAGATCCATACATTTACTGCATGCTCACCTAACCCCACGTTCTCTCCTTATGTGGTATGTTGAGCCAATAATTGTCGCCAGCGCCCAGCAATAATTTCGCTTTTGGCCAAATTCAATGACAATTATTAGAATAGTTCTCATTCACAAGTACAAAGAAAGTTGTGGACGATGGGGGCCAGCACCGAGCTTTCGAAATAGTAACGGTCCACTTGGAATTTTGTCAATGTATCCTCGAAGGAGAAAATATTCTTTCGAGCCGCCTCTTCGACTTGCAGTATTGCTCGATGATAGATCCACCCCTGAAAGGTCGTCGCTTAAAATACACATTCGGGAAGCCCGTCTTGTGCGGATCGCGTGAAATTTTTGGAAAACATGGATCATTACGATAGTCGAAACTATCGAATCCGAATGTCGTGCAAGAAGATGTGTGCAATGGTGTGGAAGCCATTTCCGCCGGGCTACTTTTTGTTTCTTCTATACTTCCCTTCAATGACAAGAAAGAATGATTCTTCTTGTTCGATATTCATCAAATCTTTACGCCAAGGAAAAAGCCCTTCTTCTCTTTAAATCTTTTGCTCCATTTATTTTTGGCATCAATTGGTGCTTTTCGGGGCAGTTTCCTAAAGATTGCATGAGATCGAGTGCTTCTGGTTCAAGCTCCCTATGCAGTATGCACCATAATTTAAATTAATTCAAGAATTTGATCGTTATTAATGTTGTCATCAGATAAAATTTAATTCATCCCGTTCCCTAATAACTTAAACATTTAGAATAAATAGGAAAAAAAAAACTGTATGCTCGTCCGCATTGTTCTCTGCTAATAATATATATCTTTTTAGAAAAAACAGCTCTACATTTGGAGGCTTAAAAAGAATTCACAAAGAGTTCCTACGTATTTCGAGAATACAATATTATTATTTAATCACACCAATCATCACGTGTCTAGTGTCTTTGAATTTCTCTATTTCTTTTCCCATCGATGAAATTAATGCCTTGATTTTCTACTTCTTAGATATTTTCATATATTTTTTTGACTCGTCAGATTTTCTACCTCTTAATTACTAGAAGTCGTCAATTATACTACGTATTATAGAATTATAGCAGAATTAAATATTTATCTATAGATTCACATTTCATTGGATTTTCTCTTAAAATTTTACTTCTGTTGGAAAAAAAAATTTGAACTTTTATTTGGAAAGGAAAAAACTCATGCGTTGCAATGCAATGGTATCTTTCTTTCAGAATAATGAAAAATGTGAAATTGGACAAAAAAAAAATCTTCCCATATATAATATATATATCTTATGTAATAGATTTATATATTTATATTTAAATTAAGTGTGGATCCGAGATTTTTTACTGAATTTCTGTAGGAAAAAAGGGAGACTTTTTATCAATGAACACCCACATTCAATGTACTAAAGTCAATTTCAATAAGTTAGATTAGATATTTAGATATCTACTCTTGGGAATCTTTAGCAACTAAGGTCGTTGAGACTTTCTTTTCTTCTTTCCTTGATGAGCTAAGTGGTTGTTGAGATTTCATTACCACAAGATTGCGACCATTCAACCCTAATTGCGCACTAGTTTAACTCATCTCTCTAAGGAGAAAAGACTTACTTGAACACAACCACCATCACCATCTTGAGAGCACAAACATTAGGAGAAGAGTGCATCTCTTCAAATCTCGACCTCAATGTATCCAACAACTTCGGTATTTTGTATCGATTTCAATGTCAATCACATACCATAACGAATGAAATTTAAAAGGCTCAACATGGCGACGAAGATATCCTAATAAACCCATTTTCTAAAAAGATAAAGATGATGGTTTGTCAACCCTCACAAAATTGGCCAAGCAATAATTGCTATGTTCGGATGCGAAAAACTTATGCTATCTTGCAAGGCTGGAGCTTATTTTGCTAAAGTGAGTGAAGCAGTCTACGGGCATTTACAAAAAAAGGATAAGTATATAAAAAAATTAAAAACTTGTCATGAAAATATAATCAAGTCCAAAAACATAAAAAAGGTACAATCATAAAAGTGCAATTAAATCCTATAACTTTCAAAAAAAGCAATCAAATTCAAAAATGTGTCAAGTTAATGAAATCAAGTCAATGCAATCAAGTCATTTTTTAACTCCGTCCAACTTAAATGGCCAATAATTTCATATCTTATAACTATAAAATATTAGTCTGAGGCGTGGTTCTAATGCCTGAAAAAAGCATAAACACTCTGACTGTTCTTTTTATTTTTTTATTTTATTTTTTGTTCATACATTGTTGTTGTTTGGCAGTCACAGCATAGACATACTGCCATAGGCCAATCCTTATTATCATTACCTGTATTGACGTGCTCCACACTGCCCCCTTCGCTTATCATGATTTTCAGAATTTTGCGCAGCAAGAGGGGCCGAGGGCACATGACCCTCTGCACTGACAACTGCTTCTCCTCCTCCTCCTCCTCCTCCTCATTCCTTGAACAGACAGGAAAGTTTGAAAGGAGAGTCTCCTTCAAGGACGGGCAACGAGCGGTCGCAACGGACGACGTCCTTCTCCACGGTTTCTCAAGAACGACGTATTTTTTTAACATTTACTTCGGTGCGATCGTGGTCGTTCCCCGTGACACTCGTGCTGCTTTATTGCTTGCAATGTATTATTCTTCTTCTGCAGTAAAATCCAAGCGCTTCGTGCGTTCCGAAATGGAACTTTATGAGGTTGTCTTCTTCAACCCTTCCATCCTCCTCCCTTTTTACCTTGGTCCATCCACGGCAGCGACGCCCTTGAACCAGTTTTTTTGTTCTTTTTTTACTGAAAAGATCACTCGTTCTCACGCTTTATGCATGCTAAAACGGATTAGTTTTGCCGACATGGTTTACAATATCCTATGCAAAGGACCTTTTTCTCTGACCCACAGCGTTGCCCGAGAGATTCTGATTTGGGTTGCTACCGACATGCTCTAGCCTCTAGGTTATCATGAGCAGCTGCGCTAAATTATCTCGACGAATCATCAAATCATCAGATGCTCTAGAATTGCAGTTTCCCCCCTCTGTATATTACAGAGATGAGCATTCACTACTTCTGTGGATACTTATCCGAATAGCTTTTTCCCCATTTGGCTCGGTACACTTCCTGACCAGAAGGAGAAAGAGACCCCTGCGTTGTATTCATCCTCCAAGTACACAGCGCACAAAAGTGACAGAAGGTGGCCAAGAATGGCGTTCCTCAGAGAGACGAGCCAGGCTCGGCAACAGGTCGAAAAATGAGAACGTAAAAAGACACTGCAGTGTTGATGGACACCTCAGTTCTACGCATCTGTCTTCTTTTTGGGGGGCATTATTCCCTTTCCTAAATTAGTTAATTGTAGGCACATCAAATGCTAATGTAGAGAAAAAGCAAACAAAGACATCAGAAAAATCAATCATACAAACAAACCCAAAAGCACCCACCTAATGATTTGAAAATTAAACACCATTTTACATACATATCATCACAAGGAGACCTAATCAAATCAGTCATCAACGTCAAGGCTATGCCCTCATTGTAGGGTTTCTATGCTCTTAGCCAGCTCCTCCAGCTTCTTCATCCTCGACTTCTCACTTTCACCCACCAGCTGAGCAAAATGAAAACGCCCAAAGAAAAAACAAACGTTTTCTCAGATAGGCAAATATTGAAAAGAGCCCTCTGCTTTTCACATGCTTTACGGTATCAATCCATACAGATCTGAGTGCAGGACTAACCTCCATTAACTTGTTAACGAGCTGTACTTTCTCCTTGTTCTTTTCATTGTAGGCCTCCAGGGCTTCCTTGTACTCTCTCTCCTGGGACAAATCAGGACACCAAGGAGATTCAGCGACCCCATTTTGGATCCAGACAAGGATCGATTGCAAGAATGCGTAAGTTTCGCGAAAACGATGGTATGTGGATGGGCAGAGAGAGAGAGAATCACCTTCTTCTGGCAGGTGTGTCCCAGCGGTTTTAATTCCTTATTTACTGCATCGATCTTCTTTCGGACAAGTGCAACTTCCTTCCTCATTGGATCTGACAATGCCTCTAGTTCCTGGCATATTGCCAATCGATTTTTAGCCACAGGGATGTTAGATTCGTACCAGCTCCAATCGAAAGACTCTAATTTTGCTTATTGTTTATAGCCAGGACCATAATTATTAAACCCAGATTCAGAGGCACAAGTTGACTCGAGTCAAGAGATGTGAAAGGATCTTCACGGGGTCTCTCAAAAGACTACCCCATTCCTTAATCAACTGCCTTAATGTATTAGTCAAACCATGTATATCTTGGCGTTGATTCCACATGAGAATGGAAAATACATTGCCCAAAAGTGGGGAAAAATTACACTAAGCAGAGCCCCAAAAGGTGAAAAAAGAACGAAGAAAGAGAGAAGCTTCCTTGGTTTCAACAAACAAACAAAAAAACAGCATCATTGATGCTGAATTAAAGTAATTACCTGGCAAAAAGGAGGGAGGACAAAGAAAAATAAGAAGAAATGAGAGATTTGTGGAAATCTGCATCTCAGTTCAGCCTAATCCAGCAATTCTTGACCTTTACTTTTCTCAAAAAAAACCAAAATTCACGAACAAAAAGCTCGATTTTTTACTAAAAAAACACAAACCCAAGTCTTCATCTTTCAAGAAGTATCAAGCTCAAATCCAAGATCGAGCTAATTCTGCAGAAAACTACCAGAGAAGAAGAATGAAAAAACCCCTGGAAGCTAAAGACTTGTTTTTTCGTGCACTGACCTCTCGAATCGTGGCGAGCCTCTTGGTCTCCTCCTCGACGCGACCCAGATGCGACATGACCTTCTCCCTGACCTCCAGCTTCTTCTTCTCGATCTCCTCCTCCTTGGCCCTGAAGGTGGACAGGGCCGATCTCGACATCTCCTCGTCCTCGCCGGACATGGACAGGTTGCTGGCGAAGCTCAGGCTCCCCGACAGGTGCTGCGCCAGCTGCTGCCGGGCGGGCTGCGGCTGCTGCTCCGGTGCCTCCATCGACATTATCTCAGCGAGCCTCTTGCCCCGCGGAACCCCTGCTGCTCCTTCCTCTATCTTCTCTCTCTCTCTCTCTAGCTAATACTTTCTTCTTCTGTCTTCTCTCTCTCCCCTTTCTCTCTCTCTCTCTCGAAATGCGTAGCGTGTGGGTGTGCGAGGAGTCTCTGTCTCTCGCCGGTCGCGAAATGGGTGTGAGAGAAGGACCAGGCTGGCTGGCCACGGAAGTTTTATAGGAAGTGTGAACGGGGAGCGAAGCGAACCCACCTTATCTCTCTCTCTCTCTCTCTCTCTCTCGCTCGCTCGCTGGGATCGAAGGGAAAACAGGGGAAATTGGAGGAAAAAAAAGGATGGGAGGGAGGAAAATATTGGGGGAAAGTGAGGGTTGAAATGGCGCATTTGCCACTCCCTGTTGTGGAAAATTCTCTACTGGAGTTTTCCTGGGTAAATATTGGAGGCCTGCTTTGGGTCTCCTTGATCAGGTTCAAGAACCCAAGATTGACTTTTCCTCTTCCTCTTTCTTTTTCTTTTTGCTTACTTCCCCAATTAGGGAGTTTTCCTTTCAATTTAGTCCCTAGGACGAGGATAGTATTTTGTCAACATTGTGGAGATCAAGTCTTTGCCAACGGTGATTCTTCTAGATTACATGCAATTACAGGAAGGTACCAAAAGCCTTACAATACATAGTATAAGTGAAAATTCAATTTTTGCATGATATTTTTGTTCATTGTCAAATCACATTTGACTCGCCTTTAAATAGCAAATGTGGAGTCTTTCCTTTTAAAGTTGAATCTCATGATTTCTCCGATAGTATTGCAACGAATAGTGTCGTAGTCATACCATCGGCTTAGGTGACTCCACTGGGAGGCTGGCGGATCATTAGGCGATTTAAGCATAGCGTCGGGGTGATGGTTTCCCTTGGCGTCACTGGGGTTTACGGCGCACTGTCGGTCTGGCAGTTCTGCTCCTCCTCGTCACAAAAAAAAAAAAAAATGTCGTAGTCATATGTCATTAACGCAAGGATGCTATTTCCTTTTTGGTTGGAGAGGACACTATTTAACTTGGTGCATTGGCTAGCGTTTTTATGAGAGCTAAAATAAGCAACTAGTGTAACGGGTTTTTGTGACCTCTAAAACCTTGCCATTAAGGTCATACGCGCCAAGGATCTTGGTGATTACAAAATAATGATAATAACGTGTATACCTCATAAAAAGGTCCATCTAAATTGGGAATAATCATTAGTGTGATGTATGAGTTACTATCCGATGAGCTTTTGAGTATACTTTTAATGGCCTCATTTACATAGCATATCACAAGTATTAAAGTGGTTTTATTTTTTTTTCATTTTTATTTTGGTATGTTTTTCAATAACACAACTCGTCGCTGCTGCTAGCTTATCAAGACATTATGAAAATGCAAACCGCGGTCAAATTAACAAGTCAAGCATAATCGTTTGTCAAATCAACTCGAATTAATTTAGGATTTAAGTGTTCACAACATAATTGTAATCAAAGTAGCGTGGTCATACGAAAGAGTTAGCACCAATTAGACCTTTGGTACTTTGACATGACAAATAATGATGTCAACGAGCTTCTTTACCTATAAAAATAAA
Source organism: Eucalyptus cloeziana (assembly GCA_014182715.1). Lineage (NCBI taxonomy): Eukaryota > Viridiplantae > Streptophyta > Magnoliopsida > Myrtales > Myrtaceae > Eucalyptus > Eucalyptus cloeziana. Next base: position 21,594,051 of record CM024634.1, read on the forward strand.
TAAGAAATTGCAACCTCTTCTTTTAAGAGAATTTATTCAGGGTCCCGATGCACCTGCCAATTTGCAATTTTCTTAATTTTGGCGGACGCTATACTTCCACCAACTTCGACATGAACGGCATCCACATGCGATGAGTGAGATGACCACTTTAAATTTTTAAGTTTATTAAAAAAAATTATATGCAAATTGAATGCACAAACTAAGCATATCCAATCTATTTTTTGGCCTAAAAATAATTTAATATATATATATATTTTTTTTTTTTTTTGGCAAACTAAGCATATCCAATCTATTTTTTGGCCTAAAAATAATTTGGTATTTAATATTATTAATACCACATGTTAAAAGGAAATTAGACGTGAGTCGCTATCGTCTAGAGATAAGCATGCTTCCTTCTATTTAGTATTTCGTTAGTGTCCTTGTCGATTAGGGGGAGTTTGGTGGGCTGTGTCAACTTCCTCAATCCCTAGTATTTTAGATTTTAATTCGGTACAATTTTCATAGTATTTATGAAATTGGATAAGTAACGACTTGGAATCCATTCCATCCTCTAGAAGTCAAAGAACGGGATGCACGTCAAACGTGCCATCTTTCAGCTAAAATTCAAGGTGCCAAAGGAGGTTTTGGAGAGTAACTATAGCAAGCAAACATGGTCCAATTTTTTTCTCCTTTCAACAAGTGGCTTTTGTAGAATGGAAATGTTTTATGTGACTTGATGGAGCGCCGAACATGATAGTGATCGGGATCTCTAGAAGTATCATTGAAATCTTCTATCGACCCCAAGATACTCTTATTTCATTATGGGTACTATCCACATAAGAGAACTAGAATATAAGCACGCATGTAATTTATTCTGTTTGGAATATAAATACTAAAAGAATCTAATTTATGTTTGGCTGTTCTACTGAGACAGAAAATTCTAGTATTCTCGGATAAAGAGAAAAAAAAAAAATGGGTCATGTAACCTTTGCTAAACAAAATAAAAGATTAAAAAAAATTCTTTCACTAAGGAGAAGGAGAAAAAAAGGAGAAGGAGAAACGGAATTGATGACATTGATGAAATTGGGTTTTAGCAATGTGCCTAGTTGATTTTCCTATTAAGAAACTTTTTTCAATTTTACATCTTCATCCACGTAGATTTTAAAAAGGAAAAGCAGAGCACTTTGAAATTAAAAAAAGAAAAAAAAAAGGGAAGCAGGTATCTAGAAAATACAAACTACCCCCTACCCTTTGTACAATGATATATGATTTGTTTATTCGATTTGGAAGACAATAATTTAAAAATGATGTAATCTTAGGTTTCGACATAAAAAATTTCAGTTTGCTCATTTCGTAATAAACGGTAAAGGCAAAGGACATATCTGTAAATTCACACAAAGAGTGGTTTTGCTTAACTTTGACGTTTGGGGAGTGGAGTGGACGGAAAGGATCACCTGACCGTCTCACCACACTCGCCCAAACATTAGACAAAGCCAAAAGGAGAGCCGTGATGACGAAGGCATTTGCAGAGAGTAATTTAGTATTTTAGAAGATCGGCACAAAATCGAGAGCCGATCTAACTTTTTGAACAAATTTGACCAAACTTTAACCAAGTTCATAGATTGTCGTAAGCCATTTTGATCAATGATTGGCCCCTTTTTCACGTCATAAATTTCCACATTAAATTTAATATTTTGGAAGTCACATTACCATTATTAAGTCAAGGGACGCTTCAGAAACTTATTGTAATTATTCTTTGGAATGACATGATCACTTGATAATTGCTATAGCCTTTTGTGGGATGTGAAGGGACCATTTGACACGTTCGAAAGGTTTTTCCAAGCGAACCCCAGCAAGAACTACCTAAAACTTGAATAATTTATGGTCATCAATCGAATCTATGATGGCCCTAAGAACCTTTTTGGTGGGTCCACTAATTCTTGTTCCTAAGTGCATAGTATATTCGACTGAAAAAAAAAAAAAGGTGCATAGCATCAATATCGTTAGCATGGCATACCCAAAGCACTTGCTAATGACCATCTAATTTAGAGATTTCCACCCTATAAGTACCTAAATATTTCCGAATTGTTCCGTTTAGTTTTCAATTAAGTACTTAACATTTCGAGATCACCGGATAGAAACTTGAATATCATTTTGAGTGCCTTATCATTTTCTCGGTTTGAGCTAAAGAAATCGTCCTTTAGGGGCAATGATGGGTTCAAATCAAATCAGCCTGCAGTGCGGAGCTGATTAGCAAGCCATGCTCAATGTACTTTCTCAATTAAATCGTTTGCCAGAGCACAAGTTTATTGCCGACATGCATTGTCAACTCAATCTCCAACTAGGCAAAAATTGCCACATCGAATGTGACGTTGCTTTATGTTTTCCAGCTCAGCCAGGAAAAATAAATTCCCATTTCTTTATTTTTTTTCCATTTTTTTCCCATCCGTGGTTGACTATCGCTATCATCCATGCCATTGCGGCGAAATCCGCGGGACCTTACCGCAATTACGGTTGTCGCCACCACCTAGACTCAACTCCACCACACCTTCAACGTCTTGTCTAAGGTACCACTAGGTCAAGGTCGTACAATGACCCGCATGCTAAAAAAAGATGATGATAAGGATATCACAAATATCATAACTTTTGTATGATGTTCAGTTAAATAACATCATTCTTTTTCTTTTTCCTTTTTCACCCATTTGAGTGGCATATTGATGTAAAATCCTTCGCTTGAGTGCTCGTTCTAGCAACTCATCTATGTGGCCTCTTTACTTAAATTCTCACACCGATATAGCCTTTTAAAAAGAAATTGAAGTCCAACGTCAAAATTCTTCACCCAACATGGTAAAAGTAACAAATAAGTCATCATTTCTCTCTTTCTCTCTCTCTCTCTCTGGTTGGTTCTCTTTCTCTCTCTAAACGCTTCGTCCACAAAAAAAAAAAAAAAATATGTCAAAAAAGCCTTAAACCTATTACATTTGTCCAATTTAGTCCTTTATTGTTTGATTTAGTGTTAATTCAGTCATTTCTGCTAATTTTGACTAGATATTATTGACGTTGACATTTTCAATAATATTTTAATAATTTTCTGATTTTATTTTTTTATTTTATTTTTTTCTCTCTCCTCCCTTTCTTCTTCCTTTTGCCCGCAACAAGGCTCCCTTTACACGGGCCCTCACCAAGCATCACCCACATGAAGGCGATGCTTGATGAGGTCACCCTTGTTGGGGCAAGGGTTGGGCTTGCCTTGTTAGGCCTCGTCCAAGCCAAATATGGCGGAGGTCAACCCTCGCCGAGGCTCAGCCTCACCATGGCAAGACCAACCCACCAAGCCACCGCCTAAAGGAAGAACAAATGAATGAGAGAAAAAAGAAAAAAAATAGAAAGATAATAACAAATAAAATATTATTAAAAACTGTCTACGTCAGCACTAACAATATCACGAAGCTAACCGATGTTCACGTCAATAATATCTGGCCAAAATTAGCTAGAATGACTAAATGACATCAAATTAAAATATTTATAACTAAATCGATATCGTTAAAAGATTTATGACTAAATTAGCATAAATGCAATAGATTTACAATTCTCCTGACACTTTTCTCACAAAAATGACGACCTCTCTCATAGTATTTCCCTAATTGCTTCACTTCTAGTGTTATTATTTATATATGGTGTGCTGAGTTCGATGTTGGAGTGCCATTGTTTGGAAAATGTAATCATGGTTGTGATCGAGGCGGTCGAAGCTCCGTGTGAGTATGCGTGGGGAAAACAATTATCGAGCGTCCATAGAGAATTTTTTGGCCGCCCAGGACTTTCCTTTGCCTTTTTGTTAAAGTTATTTTCGCAAAAGGCTGCGCTATCATGGTATCCTCCCATGTGCAAAACATTTTATCTCATTCCTGTTGCACTCGCACTCATGTTCTGGACACGGGAGTACTTGAGCACCCGACGTTTCGTGTGATGAGGTTGTTCAGATATAAAGTTTGCGACACGTCGTTCTCGATGAATTTAAGCTTTCGAGTGATCCATCATTGCCATCATATCAAATTTAGCTATTTTGAATTTAATTTTGCCCACCTTATTCATGGGATAGTTATCTATAAAGTCTTAAATCTATTGTACAATGATCAATTCAATTCTAAACATTTTACTTATGACAATTAAGTACTAAACATCCTGATGATTTGCCAAAGCACTAATAACCCTTTTAAGAATGTAGATTTCGATCGGAAATCATTGGCATTGTAGTCCGAGCATCACCGGCCAACACTAGGATGATTTTTACATTTTTTTTTTTTCAATTATGGTCAAGGGAGGGAAATAGGGAAAAAGGAGAAAAGGAAATAAAGAAGGAAAATAGTGAAAAGGAAAGAAAGAATTGAAAAACAAAATTTAAAAAGCAAAAATCATCTATATCAGTGCCGATCATACCACGTAGAACATCGGAAGCTCACTTTAGCAATTTCCATCCAAAATTGACCAAAAGAGCTACATTGAAGGTTTAAGATTAAATTGACACAATTAAAATATATTTAGAATTGAATTAGCCATTGTATATAGAAGTGATTATTCCCAGTTTGGTCCGATCTCACCTAGGAATCAGGATCTAAATCGGAGGGACCAGTCCCATGAATTCGGAACTGTGGACCGAACTGCCAGGTCTTGGGACTAAATTGGACTGACTAGTCTAGTCCGGTCCCAAGCGGTCCAATGGAACCAATCATTCAAAGGCATACATTACCGTATTGCAACATATAGTAGGAAGAGCCACATTCCATTTTCTCATGAGCTTCATCTCTATCGCAATCTATAGCCATACTATAACTATTAGCCACTCCTGTGACCTGTTGCCTCATTTTTTTCATAAGCTTAACCTGAATTGCAGATTCCATATTAACCATCTTCATTTACTAAACCTTCAAACATAAAATACTGAAATAGAACTCAGAAAAACAACATCACCATGGGCAAAATACCAAATCATCACACAATTTTGATCATTTAAAGGCAATGAAGCATCATGGGCATTTAGGAAGAGCGTTGAACACCCATGCTTGAGTACTCAAGCCATGCATGAGTCCACCTCGGCCCTCCAGAAATTTACGGGGGGCCGAGTGCGAGCTAAAGTGAAGAGAGGACACAGGCGGCCGAGCGTTTGTAAATTAAGTTTACACTTTAAGAAATTAAAAAAATTAAAAATATACATAAATTGGTCCGATCCGAGTAGTCCGATCGGTCTGGTTCATGCCCTAGAAATGGGAAGTGGACTGAAAGCCACAACTTCCAATTTTATGGAATCGGAAACCAAACTGATGTCCCCTAACTAATCCAATCCGGTCTAGGCAATTCCTAGCTCAGTCGGTTTTTGTTACACACCCGTAGTTGCTGTACAATAAATTTAAGACTTTTTGGATGATTTCCCATCACTCATTTTTATGATTTTCTTCTTTATACATTTTGAATTTCGACCTATAACTTTATCTACTCTATCGAGTTTCGCACTTTTCAGGCTTCAGTCCCTTCTACTAAACCTTGTCTGAGGGGATAACAATCAACTCCCGATGGTCCCCCATATCCTTTCAAGCAATTGAATATCATCCTGCCATGTCTTGGGGTCCCAACATAGGGCATTTAGGAAGAGAATTCGTCAGCAGAGCAATTCTGTCTTATGATTTCATCTTGATCCCACTTGTCTGATTCCCCAATCCTGCAGGGAGCCTTTGGAGCATCATGGCCCCTGGGATCTCTTAGGACTGAGCATATATATAGATATACACGACGATACATGACGGCCAAGCGAAGATTTCTTGACGACACTTGTATTATTGTAACTGATGAATCGGCTATTGCCGTCCCCATTCGATAGAATGTGCTTCTCCTGTTCTCTTCCCATTTATAATTTTTGCTGGTTTTAATGCATTGCTTCAAATGGATGGCCCTCTCCCTCAAATAATTTATGCCATACTTACATCTTTCCATTGCATACTTATATCATCATCGCCACAAACTTATATAAGGTTTCTAGTTGCACTTTTAGTGAGTAACCAATAAAATCTACTATTTTGTTCTCAACTACTATGTATAATTGATTTTTGTGAAGAACAGGTTGCTGTTAAGTATAATAGAATATACCAGGCAATGCTTACAAGCCCGAATACTATTATGTGATCAATTTATATTGGCCTTCACACATCTCCGTTCAATAATGATATGTCGCTAGAAGGTCAGTATAGGTCAGTATTTTAGCGGTGACTCATGATGGATTGGCTTGTTATAATGCACACTATACATAGGCTATGACCTCCCCTCTAAGCCTCATTTCATCCATCGAGACCGTCTATAAGGAAGAAGAAGAAGAGTAAGACCAAGTCATGAATTCATATGGCTTCGCATGTATTGAACAATGCAATGACAATGACTTTAAGGCCAAATAAGGTACATAATTTTGATTCAAACCTAGTATTTCAAACTCCACATATGAGTATTAGATTGTTGATTAATAAAAAACAATACTTCCAATCATAGCACTTTAGTATTTAGATATTTTCTTGTGAATATGGCATTCGGTATCTCACACAATAATTTGGTTCACATATGGTTTATGGGAAATATTTTCTTTGAAACCTATGGTGGATTAATTTATATGAAAAAAGTATAGTTAATCAATGGACAAATGTAAAGCCCTTCCCACTACTTTCTACGGAAAAAAAAAAAAAAAAGCAACTGCCTTGCTTGTTATTAAAGATCATGAAAATTGTTTTGAACTTGTAAAGAATAAGATTATCTGCATTGGGAAATATAAATTTGAATCGTTAAAATTTAAAAAAAATAAAAGGTTTATCAGAATATTTGACAATTATCTTAAATTCAAAGTTGGAAGGTCAGAGATTCGTGCACTTCTTAACAATTGTCTAGATTATTAAACATTGTGAATTTTCTATCGATATATTCAAAATTAATGTTAATTTTAGACCTAAGCATGGAACTTCTCATTAAAATAGTTGAGGTTGATGTTGCTATTGCGTTCGTGCTATTAAAAGTCGAGATGCATCTCATTCCGATAGATTAGATACCCAAAGTTCAAATACGAAAGCTTTTAAGCGCAAATTTATGTCAAGATTCTCGATCATCGTTACATCACAAAAATAGTAGATTTTCATCCATTCATCGGAACTTTTTTGAAGTTTCTACATATTAAAATTATGATAACAATAATTTGTAAGTCCAAAAAGTCATAATCCTTTTAATTTTGTAAATTGAGTTCGAAATATTTTTATATTTTGCCAATTAAGTTCATTCAATAGATTTTGGCCAATGATTGCTATTGTGAATGTCGGCCGTACTATATGGCATGACCAATACTAACGTGAAAATTTTTTAGTAATATTTTATTTTATTTTAGAATTTTTTATTATTTTTTATTTTATTTTTGTATTCCTTTTTCTTTGTCTTTTTATTTTTATTTTTTACTTGTGGCTAGTGAGGGTCACCGAATCCTTGTTGGCCACAAAAAATGGTAGTCAAGCCCTCGCCGGCCTTGTCCCAGATCTAGGCGAGGCCATTGTGGTCACAGGCTAGGCTGGCCTTGCCCATGGATGCCAAATCTCAAGCTTGCAGCTACCATTGCCACTCGAGTTCAAGCTTGAGATCTGGTAACCATGGCTATGAGTGGAGCTCAAGCAACCTCACCAGTTCGTGGACACCATGGCCATGAACCCAAAGCTTGAGCTTGAGTAGCCATGGTCGGTTCAAGCTTGAGATCTAGCGGCCAAGGGCATGGTAGCCTCACCCATAGTCAAGAGGTTAGGCAAGGGCGTCATGACCCTCGTTGGCCACAAAAAAAATAGAAAGATTGAAAGGAGGCAGTTGCAAGCTTGAGATTTGGCGGCTAGAACTTGAGCTCGAGTGGCCATGGCAATTGTCAGCTCAAGATTTGGCAATCATTGCAGCAAGTCAAGCTCAAGCAGCCTCATTTGTTCGTGGCTACCATGCCATGAACCTAGAGCTCAAGCTTGAGCGGCCATAGCAACTGCAAGCTCAATATTTTGGCCACGAGGCCATGCGAGGGTATCATGACTCCCGTTAGGCATAAGTAAAAAAAAAAAAAAAAAAAAAGGCTAGAAAGATTAGAGGAAGAGGGTGTTGTGACCCTCGCCAGAGACTAGCGAGGGCTTTGTTGCCCTCATCCAATGGCGGGTGAGGGTTCCCATGTAAAAGAAAAAAAAAGAAAAGAGGGAAAAGAGAAGGAAAATAAAACAAAAAATTAATTAAAAATTTCAAAATTTATTAAAATATTATTAAAAATTATTTATATCGGGGCCACGTAAAACGACCGACGTCTACATTAATGATTTCTGGCCAAAATCGACTAGTTAGTTTTGTCAAGTTTAGAACGCTCAATTGACAAAACTCAAAAAGGTTGAGGACTGAATTATTAAAATGTAATAAATTTAGGACATTTTGAAAATTTTCCCCAAGGACCACTTAATACTTCTATGACATGACATTGGACCCACCTTATTAAAACTCAGAAAATTCCACGATGCAAAATAGAGAAAGTGATAGATTACTTATATCGCCGCCAAAATAGTCTCGATTCCTACTTTTCCCACAAATTCTAAAATGATTCTAAATTTCGCAAAACTAAATATGCAGATTTCTTGTATTTTCTTTTCTTTTTTTCTTTTTTTTTAATAGAGGAGAAAGGCCGTAAGGATCTAAAGCTAAATCTGCGGATCGACAACTTGGCTATCGTCATCGATCGCTTTCACCAAGACAAGAATCTGAACAGGATTGGCAAGCATTCTGTTGTCATTTAGCACGAGATTTTGTCCATTGGGGTGGGATTGGACCGATTGGAGTAGGTCGAGCCTTCTTGTCGAGAAAGGGATATGTAAGGTAGGCAAAGTTGGTTGTTGTTACCGAGGGTTTCGTCACGTTTTGTAAATTTTGCTTGGCTCTTTCTCAATCTATTCGAAGGGAACTAAACGTTGTTGTAGCTAATTTAAGTTACAAGAAAGGTGAGACGTTTAAAATGCACTTAACTTCGATGAGTTCCAAGCGTGATTTAAGACGAAGAAAGTCATTCTTATATAGGCATCTTTCAATATATATATATATACATCGTCGAGCAAAAACAAGGGCAGCATCTTCCTCCGCCCCCAATTAGTCCAATTGTGTCTATGATTAGAGGGTTACAAATATGAACAATCGAAGATGTTATTCAAGGCCATATTCCTCTGTACATCAAGAAAATTTTCCAAAGAAACCTAAATTATTGGTATGGTGATGGGAAAAGTATCAAAAAAGCTCTAAATTTATTGCTTTAGTACAAATGCAATTTTAAATAATTCAATTTGATCAATTTAGTCATAAATATTTTAACATTGTACCAATTTAATTCATTCGATCAATTTTGATAAAAAAAAAATAGCTAATGTTAACACTAGTCATCCTATGTGACAAGACCAATGCTAATATGGATAATTTTTACAATTTTTTTAAAAAAATTTGAATTATTTTTTCTTTCTTTCCTTTCATTAATTTTGGCCAACGAAGGCTTGCCGATGGGGCAGCAAAGGCCCTAGGCAAGGCAACCCTTGCAAGCGCCTAGCTAGGGCTTCCTGGCCCTTGCCTAATGATCGTTAGGGGTCACCGACCAAAATGAAGGGAAAAAAGAAAAGAAAATAAAGGAACAAAATATTATAAAAAACACCCAAAATATAATTTAGTAATATTCACATCAACGCCAATCGTACCATACCACGTAGAATGTCTAACATCCAAGCCAATTATTTCTAACTAAAATTAGTTAGAGACTCAATTGGCAAAATATGAAAAGGCTTAGAGCTAAATTGGTTCAATTGAAAAGTACTAAATTACCACCAATACAATAATGGGTTTAGTTATTTTTCAATACTTTCCTCGTATGGTGCATAATTCAATCATAGACTTTTCAAATTTGCCAATTTAGTCTTAATTTTTTTATATATAATTTGCCAATGTAATTCTTTCAATCACCATTATGTCATTATCCCTTAAAAATTTCAAACTCTACCAGATTTGATGCGCCTTTGAAATAGAAGTTATAGAGTAATCTACAAAAAGGAATTGAACTTTGACCTAATGTATAATGTTGTTTTTGAACTTTAATTTGTTTAATATAATTCCTTAAATTTTACCCAATATACAATATGGTTCATAAACTCTTAATTTGTTTAATGTGATCATAAAATTATATGAAAATGTTCAATGTTATCTTTCTATTAATTCAAGTTCAAGAACAATATTGAACGTTTTCATATAATCTATTAACTAAATTGTCCAAGGATTAAATTGAATATATAATAAAAATCTATGGACCATGTTGAACAAATTAAAAGTTCAAAACCACATAACATATTCGACCAAAGTTTAAGGACCGTTTGTATCATTTTTCCAATTTTTAAAAATGGAAAATGCAAATTGAGGGACAAAACATTCTACTTTGCATTTTGTTGGCACGGCATTTATTTGTAAGGAATTGATAACGGTACTTTCAACAAACAGATTCATGAAACAAGAGCCCGATGAGGACTCGCCAAACCACGGCAATATCCCTGCGCATATAAATGCATGTAAGCGAGGCAATGAATCGATGTTCGGAGGTGCGCGAAGCCAGTTTCAACCAAAAAGAAGGGACGCCAACGAAGCCGAGACCGATGAGTTCGGCTGCTCAGAGAGCCACTGGAGATGGGCGGTGGCAAAGCTAGAGATGGGCGGTGCTGGCGGTAACGCTGATCAGTCGAGATCAAAGACAGGGAGAGAAGTCGCGAGTCACGATTGGTGGAACCGAAGAAGGGGAGAGAGAGAAGAGATTAGTGAAGCACCAAGATGGACTATACCTGTTTTCTTTTTTAACTTCTAAATCAGTTAAAAGTGCGTTGTAATAAACCCAGAGTCAAAAATTTGGGATTGTGATCCATTTTAACCGCCCTACTCGTCAGCAATCACCAATCCAATTTCATCCAGCCCTTTACACAGTATGTTCTCTATCGCATAAATTCTCAATCGACAGTGGGTTCATCACTGTGCATTAGGCTCAACACAAGCATGTACTGTCTCCACGACGAGCACCAGCACAGGATGAAACTAGAGAAATACGAGGCACAAGACGCTGGCCATTTCGGACAAAGGCTGAGAGACGCAGAAACTCAGAAGCAGCTTGTTTCTTGCGCCATGTCAAACGACATGGACACCACATATAGGGCCAAAACTCAGCCTGGACTGGCTTTCTGATAAGGACATGGCTTAACCTAGCTAGACTCTGTGACTTTCTGATCTACGGTAGGAGAGGCAGGAAAAGTGCCAGCTTCCATGGGAGACCCAGGATTCCATTCTTCTTGAGTCGAGTCATTAAGAAGCACCACAAGCATATGATCCAACCCATTCTTCCGTGCGCCTGGAGTGTGTATGCCCAATCAATCTCAACCATTAAATTATGTGAGTCTTATGCGACATGCTATGTCGGTTGAGATCGATTGGTCTCGCATGCTCCACGTGCAAATCCCATAGGGTTTTTGGCCCAGTCATGATTGTATGGACTCCACTCTTCTGAGCAATGAGCAAACCTTATCATTTGAGTGATGCTGCATAAACATCATTGGACCAGGGTAAAACAAAGTCGCGAGTATACCGATTCAAGGTGACGACCACAGATGATTATCTTTCCTTCAAGCTTTGTAGAGATTAAAATTAGCAATGGAAGTCATATACATCAGCTTGATCATCTTTGCAGGTTTTGCCATAGGCACATCACTACTTTCAACTTCTCACTTTAAAAATGACCGACAATCGTTCTAAGGACAAATGTCTCCGAAAAAAGTGGTGCTACATGGACCGACTTTCGAATCCCACTCCAAGAGGCCGGCTAAGTGTCATTTTCAGAAAATTAATTTAAGAAAAATTCTTCCACTCAAACAAACACACCCTTATTTCGTTTTGAACTCGTGAGTCTTCAACGTCGTGCAAGGACGGTGCCACCACACCCTAGACAGCAATCCGGTGGTTGTCTTCGGGCCTCTTCTGATTTAGATTTCAGCTTTACCCTTTCGGCAATACGGGTTGAAAACGGGTACGTCGCATACCCATTAAAACAGTTGCGCTTTGCTACTCCACAACAACCCGTTTTTTAAACTATTGACTAACTCACGTACAATCCACTCCACCAAATACGAGTCTTCGACCCATTTCGCCATCTCTAAAAGTCAGGTCCAAGGATCCAGCAAGCCCTATCTAATACTAAGTTCTAAGCCATTGGACTGACGATCCAATCTGTTCCAATCTTACGATCCAATCATATAATAACAATGTTGGGATTGATGGGCCGGATCGAGCTTGTAAAGGGAGCCATGCCCAAGCCCTTTTTCCCTGGGAACACAAAGAAGAATTCAAAGGGTCATTGTTTGACAAGTACCCAATTGCAATGGAAAGAGCAATGAACATCAAAATCATGCATTCTCTTTTTCAAGTTCTGAACTTTGAGAACCTCACTTAGTTGAGATGAATTCACCCTTCCTCTTCTTGTTTCGTAGGTATAATCACGCCATAATCATGCAAAAATTTCAATAGCATGAGGAGGGTCGGGTTTTTCTTTGTTGTACCAAGGGGCCATTCATCGCAAAGCACACCCACCTAGAAGTTTGATAAACGAAAATCAATGTGAAGTATTGTGCATTAGTTGGAATAACATCCGTTGAAAACGCATTTGTCATATTTGATCCTACCATTACGTGCTATCACTTGTCCAAACTTGTGTAATTTAGTAATCATATACATGTCGGGCGGAGCATAAAATAAATAATATAAAACTAGGAAAAATAACTTGTGTCCTGAGAAGCTTGAACCAGCGAAAAGAAACAACCATGTTTTTTATATGTTTTTTATCGATGGGTTACAACTGTTGGACATCACTCGTATGCAAAATCAACTAAAAATAGATTTGTGATGTCTATTGATTGGAGGGAGTTTCATTTTTGTCAGAAATGGAGGAAAATATGGCTCGATTCTAAACATGAGTTTCATAACTTGAATTATGATTGCGTAGCTCCAAAACTCCGCCTTATCTATGAAGTCGTTATCTGAAAAATAAGGTTTTCCTATGAGTTCCGGTCCAAAAGGTCAACTGTGGTGTCTCTCATCATGTAAGACTTTCGGAAAATGATCGACAAGCGTGTTATTAGAATGTGGTTGGGTCAAAAAGAAAAGAGACCGATAAGTTTTGACCAAAATAATATCTCGAGGATTGCTCCGACAGCAGTTTTTCACCATCCAACACATCATAAACAAATGACATGGTAATTGAATATGATAGATACGAATAATGTGGCAATTATGTTGTGTCTTGTGCATATGACACTGTAATAATGTGAAAATCGAATATGTTTGCACATGTAGGATATACAAATGACGTGGCATTTGAATATGACAAGTGCGTACGACATGTGAATGACATGACAATTGAATATGATATGTGCAAATCATACAGATGATGACGTGGCAATTGAATATATGTGTATCATGCATTTGTGACATGGCAATTGAATACAACTTGTATGTATGGACATGCATTTGTGATATAAACATTGAATATGACATAAGTTAATTTGATATGTGTAACATGTCAAATGATTACTTGGAAGATGTTAAAGATGCATGGACGCAATTTTAAAATCCATGTGTAGTCACCTTTTTAGATTGAATTTTTGAACAATAATGATTCCTACTAGGGATGAGCAAGACGGACTCGAACTGGAAATCATCCGGACCGAACCGACTAGTTGTGGGTGGTTCCAAGGATGCTAGTTTAGTTTTTGTTTCCGTGAAAATAGAACTAGTGATTTTCCATCTGATTCCCTATTCCAATGTGGCAATTAGACCAATATTTATTTAAATTTCTTAAGGAAAACAAATAAACCCTAATCGGCCTTTAGTCTTTCCCTCTCGCAATCCCTTGCTCTTCATTTTAGTCTCTCCCTCACGCCTCGCTCTTCACTCTTTATCTTTCAGCTCTCACTCAACAACTAGATCTCACTGATCAATAGCTTGGTTTCCATTCTTCAGTCTCAGACCGCCTCTCCCTCTAACAAAGTAGTCTTTCATCAAGAAACATCCAATTTTTCTACCTATTCCAAGTTTCCTATTTCGCTCTTTACTCTTTGGTCTCTTGGCTCTTGCTCTTACTTTAGCCTATTTCACTCTCAAGGTCTCTCTCTTCACTCTTAGGTAATGCTCTAAATGACCACTTTTTCAAATGATGCCAATAATTTAGCAGTTTAGGTTTAAGTGCAAAAGTGGCCGTATGTTTTGTCTGTACACATGAAGATTATATGTTGGATCTCTAATTCACATATCCCTTCCTTTGTAGAGCCTCTCATTGCAAGCATTCCTTATTCTTTTTGCATCCTTGAGGAATAGAAGCACCAATGCTTGTGTCATTACATGTTCATCAGATGATTGCTAAGTGACTAGTTCCGCCGGACCAAACTAGTTTGGTCCGATTCCCAATTCTTAGTTAAGATCAGACAGAATCATAATTAATCACCCTTAATTCCCACACAATGTGCCTTAATTCATGAACTTGGTACAAATGGCTACTAATCTTTGACCTATTAATATAACCTAACCATACACCTAAGACTAATCCCTTTGATAATGGTAGGCTCGAAAAAAAGGGGTTTATTCACACCAATGCTTATCTCATTGCATAGTCATCAGATGATTACTAAGTGACTAGTTCCATCATAATGGACCAGTTCGGTCTAATTTCCGATTCCTAGATAGGATTGGACAGAACCAAGAATGATCACCGCTAATTCCCACGCATTGGGCCTTCATTTGTGAACTTGGTATGAATGGGTGCTAATCTTTGACCTGTCAATGTAACCTAACCACACACCTAAGACTAATCCCTTTAATAATGGCAGCCTTGAAAAATAAGGATTTTATTCTAATGCTTCACACATCAAACACCTTATTTTTTTCGCACCCTTGAGGAAGAGGAGTGTCAATGCTTGTCTCATTGCATGGTCATCCGATAATTGCCAAGTGACTAGTTCCATCGGACCAATTCGGTCTAATTCTCAATTCCTAGATAGAATCAGATAAAACTAGGAATGATAATCCCTAATTCCCATGCACTGGGCCTTAATTCGTGAACTTGGTACAAATGGCTACCAATCTTTGACTTGTCAATAATACTAACCATACACTTAAGACTAATCCCTTTGATAATAGTAGGCTTGAAAATAAAGGGGTTTATTCTAACACTTCACATATCAAACACCTTATGTATGCATTTAAGAGAGTAGTTGGCCAAAATCTTTGCATTGATTTAGACCAAAGATTCTTACGAATTATAATTAGTGTTTGGTAAACACTATTTGCATAACAATCATAAAGAACTTTAGTGCCATTTTTCAAAGGAATTAAATATGAGCGCAGTTGACCCTTGACATCTTAAGCCACAGCTTGTCCTCAAGGTCACGTGACCATAGGTGAAGTGATAGGTGAAGTGAAAGTCTCGCAACCCTAGATGAGGCAACACCAAGGTTGTGGAACCTCAAAGGACCCTAATATGGCAATTGAGCATTGAAAGACAACCTAGGTGATTGCCGTCATGGTCACACTATGCCAATCGAGTAAACATCAGGGTTGCTCAACCTCAAGCAGCATAGATTTGGAGATTAAGCATCGGAGGATAGCCTAAGCAAGAGCTAAGGTTGCACAACCCTAGGTAAGTGTTGCTAAGGTCGCAATCCTGAACAAGCCGATGTCAAGGTCGCGCGACCTTAATTGACCCAAATTTCATCTTATCTATTAAGTCATAAATTAAAAAAAATGATAAAAATATAACTTTCATACGACGCTCGGTTAAATGTTATTACTATTTTTTACCATTTGATGCCATGACTTTTCTAAAAAACAACATTCACTTTAGTGTTATAATTCCATTTGATCACTTAGTTAATACCATTTATTCAAGTGCTATAAATTTGACATGACATAACACTTACCATGAACATTTTTGAAAACTTGTGACATTTAAGTGATTGAAAAAGTTATATGATACTTAAATGAGTTTTGTATGCAAGTTATGATACTTAGATAAATGATAAAAATATTATGTTATTCAAATGGGTATTATGTAAAAGTTAGGTTAATATCCTGAAAAGCTTCAAATCGGTACACGTATGACAAATTTATCCAAAACTATTTTTTTTTTACCATGAAAAACTCTAAACCGGTACACCTATAATAAATTTACCTCAATTAACCATAAAAAAAAATCATGAATTGGTATATTTATGACAAATTTACCCCAAACTAATTTATTCAACTATTAAAAACCCCAAACTAGTACATTTTATGACAAATATACCCCCATGTTAAATTAGATTCATACTACAAAAAAATAAAAATAAAAAATTAACAAACGGAGACTAAAATCTCAAATTTGTATACTAATAACTTAATAATTTGATAGTAAAATACGAAAACTAACAAAGGGTAAATTTGTTACAAGATATCCAGTTTGGAGTAAATTTATCAAGAGTATATCGGTTTAAGATTTTTGGTGATCACAAAATTAATTTATAGTAAATTTATCATAAGTATCAGTTTTGGCTTTTTCAAACGTTAATCCTAAAAGTTATGATACTTATTGGGCCTGTTTTTCCGAAGAAGGGAGGAGAGAGAGGGTGAGGGTAAACCTCGAGAAGAGAGGAGTCATGTGAAGGCACGTGAGGGAGGAGGGGGAGGGGGTGCAATAGGCATCGCGTGCCTGCGTGCTCTCAACCGAAAAACGTTAAGAAAAAGGAACAGGCAAGGAGGGGGCGGGGGGATGGAGGAGGGGCCCACGTGAGCGACCTGTCCGCTTCTGACCGTCTCTTACTGACACCCCCTCCGCTCCCCACTGCAACCTTGTCAGTTGACGTGTGCGGTGTGGTGGTCACGCCCACATGTGACCCCTCTCTCTCTCTCTCTCTCTCTTCTTCTTTTTCACCCAATTTTTTTTATTACTCTGCCGAGAAAAAGACGAACTAGCTGACGTGTGCTCTAGGCCAGGTGGGCCCCCACCACTCCCCCCAATCCGTACCGAGCATCATTTGATCCGAGATCCATATGTGTCTCTGGCTTTGGTCTCGGTCCTCGATGCTCTTGAGGCTCTCTTCTTGCCTTTGCCTCCTACCCTCCCTTCCCTTCCCCACTTTGTCCCTTTCGGCTTTCTTGCGAGAAGAAAAGATTGCATGTGGTTCTCTCTTCTTCTTCCTTCTTTCGGTTTTTTTTTTTTTTTTTTTTAAATGTTTTTTCTCTCTTTGTAGGTAGGTTCATAGCTCAAAGAAAGTTGGTCAAACTAGAAAGTTTGGGTCGAAAGGATCTCGCGCAAGTTGGTGGGAGCATCTCCTTTTACAGCCTGTGGGGGGTTAAGTTGGTGCTTTGCTTGTCTCTCTGTGTTTTCCATGTGGGTGAATAAAGAATTAGGGTCTTATGCGTCCTAACTTTGATAATCTTGCGATCACGTGCCATGCGAGTCGTCAAAGTTCTTAGTGAGATGTCATTTTTTCCAATCAAAGAGTGTATATTTAGTTGCGCTCACTAGGAATGAGCATGATTTTAGAATATAATCGAACTTGAGAACTAGACTGGTAAACATCGATACAATTTCATGTTTTATGATATGTATTGTAGATTTCAGGTTCCAAAAATTAAAGGACATGTTCTAACGGATAGGTGGAATCGAGATCCCAGAATCTAAAATAAGTTTTTGTGTTTTTCTTATTATATATCTTTATATGATCCTCTAGCATTCCATGACGTCAATGATGAGTGTGTAAAGATTATTAAATATTAACAAAGTAAAAGTGTTAATCATAGATGTTGCTAGAAATGAAAATTCAATATAGATATGAGTTGTGATAAATGGATTGTAATAAATGGTGGTCATTAAAGGTGATAATTCACTGCAATCTTCAATTAAGAGTCAAATGGCACTTGGATAGATCCTAAAACCCATAAAAAGGTAAGTTCCAAGTTCTTGACTATGTAGAGTAGATTCTAAGTTACAAAAATTAGGGAACTTGTTTCAAACGGACAATTTCCTAATGGAACCTAGAATAATTTTTTATTTTTTTCTTGTTCTATATCTTCACATGATCAAGTGATATTCCATGATGTCCAACAATGAATGTATAATCCAATACCACTATATTAAATTTCTATTTCTAATAATATCCATGATCTGCCAATATTTCATAATTTTTTGTGCATCTAAAAATGAGTTGTTGTTAATGAATTATCGCAAATGATGGTCATTAGAGATGATGATTTATTGCAATCGCTTAATTAAGAGTCCGGTGGAATTAGAGTAGACTCCGTAACCAGTAACAAGGTAGGTCTAGATCCTGAATATGCATAATGGTTTTAGGTTCAAAAAACTAGGGAATTTGTGCCAATGGATAAGTTTCAGGTGGAATCTTAGGGTGCGTTTGATAATATTTTTGTTCTCGAGAATAATTTCTGATTAGAATTTTTTTTTTTATTCTGTTTGTAGGAACAATTTCTAATCATTTTAAACCGTTTGGTAACTATCCAAAATTTCAATTCCGAAATAGAATTGGGTTTGGTACCGTCCTCAAAATTTCTACTTCAAATCATTTTCTTTTAACTTTTAAATAATTTTCTTACTTTTACTTCTTCTTTTTTTCTTTTCTCCTATTTTTCTCCTTTTCTTCTTCAAGGATTACCGATTGCCGGCCTTGGATGACTAGCAATTGGCTAGACGAGGGCCAGCAACCTCGCCAAAGCATCACCGACCCTTGCCGAGGCCGCCTCGTCGGCCGAGCCTTGGCGATAGCTGGGCGAGGCTCGGCCGAGCCTTGGTTGGGCCAGCGACCTTGTCATATGGGCAAGGTCGAGCCTTGTTCAGTCAGGCAAGGTTGAGTCTCGTCCGATCAGGCGAGGCTCGCGGAATTGGTCGCTCGCGATTGGCAACAACAACAACTGAAGAAGAGAAGAGAGGGAAGAAGAACAAGAAAAAATAAGAGAAAAGAGAAAAAAATGGATTGATTTGATTCTGAAATTGTTCCAGGGAATAAATAATCAATTTTTTTTTTTTTTACTTATTAATTCTATTCCAAATCTACTTCCGAAAACAAAAAAATATAAATTTGTTCCCGAGAATAAAAGTTTTACCAAATGAATTTCCGTTTCAAATTTACTCCGGGAACAAAAGAACATAAAATTATTACTATTTGACAAGTTGTTAAACACACCTTTAATAGAACCTAAAACTGCTTACATTTAGCACTCATTAATTGTTCTAAAGAATGCAAAAGTTCACTTCTTTTAAAACAATTTCTATACGCTTACTAGTGATCCAGACGACAAGATGACCGCAAGAGAAAATTTAATGTAGTGTAGGAGGCTGCAAACGACTTTTATCTATATGCTATAAAAGCTTTTGTTATTAGTGTTGCGAGAATGAAACGTGGATTATACATACTAAGTGCCTTTGGCGAATCATTATTAAAACTCTCGACAGGAGCATGAAATTTTTTTCGCAATACAAATTAACTCCGAGAAATGCTAGAACGATATGTGAAGTCTTTTTACAAAATTATGAAATCCAATCTACTAAGTGGCATGATTTCACAATTTTTTTCTCTCGAGAAAGTACATATCGGATAAATTGAATTTCGAGCTATACAAATAATCAGTATACATGCATTTGATATTGGGGAGATCGAAGTCGTGTCGGATGGTGGGGAGCTAGGGCTCTTCGCTGGTGGGCACGACCAGAAAAGACGAAATTGCCTTATGCAAAAGGGAAATTACGACACCAGTCATAAAGTACCGAACATATGATGCTTTGGGCCCAACATATATGATATATTAGGCTTTGTCTCATAATTCCCAATTCCGTTGAATATGAATAGCAATTTTTGCGGTGGGTCAACCAGACTTACAAATGAGATGCATTATCATACTATTTTTCAAATTAATTCGGAAAATAATTAGAATTTATATCTTGTCCCTGAATTATTATTTGCAAAAGGGTTGTCGACAAAGAAAAGTAAAAAATAAAAAAAAATTCATGTCACATTGAGTTCAATCACAAGTTAATTGCACTTGCTAACATTTATGAAAGGCCCCGAATTGGAATATTGTGACAAATTTATCCCAAATTAATTTTATAATCACGAAAAATCTCCAACCGGTACACATAACACAAATTTACCCAAATTGGTACATGTATGATAAATTTACTCCCAACTTGTTTTTTGATCGCCAAAAAATTCAAATTGATATATTTGTGACAAATATGTCATCTATTAATGGAATTAATATCACGAAAAATTACAAAATTAGTACATTTGTGTTGTACACTCATGTTATCAAACTCAGCAATTTAATAATAAAATTTGACAGAAAATAACAAAGAATAAATTTATCACAAATGTGCCAATTTTAGATTTTCACTGGTGGTCTAAATTTGTCACGAGATATATAAGTTGGGATTTTTGTGGTTAAAAAATTAATTTTGAATAAATTTATTACATATATTCCAATTTGTGGCTTTTTATAGTATAATGTTAGCAAAGAGTAAAAAACGTGGTTATAATTTTTAGTTATTGCACACAAAAACGCGCTAAGTTGTCACTATTAAAAATATATATAGTGGGGATAACGATACAAATGATTTTTGAATTTCGGCTAAATATGTAATATGATCCTTAAAATTTTACTTTTTTTAATATGATCTATGAAATTTAGCTCAATATGCAATATGGTTCATGAACTTTTTCGGTATATATTTAATGCAGCCCATGATTTAATTTAAGTAGGAATTTGGAAAAATTATAAGTTTAGAAATAACATTAAAAATTGAATTAAAATTTAAAAATTACGTTAAATAAATTTAAAATTCAGAGATATGTCATTTTTTTCCCTGCAAACGGTGACCTGATTATCCAAGTGATGATAAGGGAGAGGCAAAGCGTAAGGAAAAGTGAGCCCCGGCTGGCAAAGATAGTCAAGTCACCTCGTCTTCTCACACGCAAAACGACAGGCAGTTCTAGTTAGTCATATCTGCTTCGTCTTCTTCTGCTCTCCTCTTCATCTCGCCCTCCCAGCATCGTGCATATTTCGAAAATGCGCTGTCAAACTAGGTAAAAAACGAAATAAAAATTTCAGAAACTCAACCATTTGGTTGGTTGGGGCCTCTGCACGATGCTCTGACAACACTTTCATGGAAATGTCTGATCGTCCTTCGCTTCCGCTTCTGTCGTCGCCCTGTTCATCCCGACTTTTGCTCCCTTTGTCCCCTCCCCAGAAGATCTTCGTGGCACTGCCCTTTCGGTAAATACGTCTCCGAACGGATGGTGTACCTGTCACTCGGGCTTCCCCAGTATAGTTGGAATGCACAGTGCGTGCTTGTGCGCTCACTCGTCTGCAACCTCCTGTCGACCCCCAGTTTTTCAAAGTACTAAGATACTCTTTTCTGTGTAGTGGCTGTATATAGAAAGAAAGAATTTTACATTAGATGCATAGTTAGAACAAGGAAATCCCACAAACGACTTCGATCTCGCGATAAGCTAAAAGTTCAAATTGATAAGGGTCATTGAATGAACCACAGGAATAAGGAAAGCAATGGACATGAATTGAGCAAGGATCTGATCACAAGGTATTAGGCGTGATTGTCATAGTCGCTCTAAGTGGAAAATTCCGTGATCAAAGCAGATAGATCGACATGATTCGAAGAAAACTTTTAATTATGATGTATATGTGTATTTCAAGTTTGGATCATAAAGCAATGGACACTACTCTAATTTATCCCATACAATTACTGAAGCCATCCGTATAGTCATACCGATCATTTTTTCTTAGTACATTTTTGCGTTACTTGTATACTTATTGGAAAAGTTAACACAACGATTCTTCATATATGACATTGCTAAAGTATAATATGGAGTACTTCTCGATGCATGCAACTAATTATTTTAATCATGCAATTGACTATATAATCTTTTAGAATCTCAACTCACGCAAATATT
Organism: Eucalyptus cloeziana; assembly: GCA_014182715.1. Lineage (NCBI taxonomy): Eukaryota > Viridiplantae > Streptophyta > Magnoliopsida > Myrtales > Myrtaceae > Eucalyptus > Eucalyptus cloeziana. Next base: position 21,616,127 of record CM024634.1, read on the forward strand.
CAAAGCTCAAAAAATTCATGGATGAATACCAATTTAATATATACGTTAAGAGTAACACTAAAAATATAAAATGTGTAAAACTTGCAAATGATGTAGTCACGTGATACAATCACGTTCCACCAATAGCTACTTGACTTATATTTTATATGGACTAATGCCATTATCTTGCGTTTGTTGACCCAGTATTCCCTTATGTGCTTTTAGAATTTTTTTTTTTCCATGGAAAGATTTCCCCTACCAAGAATATATTGTTTTCATATTATTATAGAGTTACTGGATTAAAACTTAAGCCATTTCACAAAAAAATTAAAATCTAAAAATATTTTCTTTAAAATGATTGATTATATCGATTAGAAAAATTAATGAATGGAAATCTGTTTTTATTATTGACAATAATTTATATCTAACTATTTTTATGACAATAAAAATCTTGAATTACCTAGTTAAGAAGAAAGAAATGTCAGGCTCTCATTAGTCATGAACTGTAAGAAGCCCGCGCACTTGACGAGAAAATAAAAAGTTACATTTCATAAGTCAGTTTTCAAAGTATGGGACAACGTCATTGGTGGGCTCTCTCTCTCTCTCTCTCTCTCTCTTCCACGTTTTTCAGCATCTGCAGAGAGTCGAAGCTTTTGCCTAGAATCAATTGGAGTTCTTCTTCCTCTTTCACTTTCCCTAGACATCTTCAACTTCAAAATCCCGAGCCGACCCTCAAACGAGCTCAATGTCTTCTCATTTGCAGCAATGGCTGCTGAATTCCGAGTCTCATGACCAAGAACTCGGAACCTATCTAATCAAGGAATCGAGTCATGCGTTTTATTTTCCCCATCCATAAGATATGTTAAACTTATTTTAAACTCAATTGGCACATTATATTCCCACTTCAAAGCTCCTTGGTCCTCATAGGAGCAAATCTCTTTCTCAATTCTATATACATTTTTTACATTAGATGAAAAGCCAATTAAAAGCCATTCGGCCTTGATAGAGTAGTTTGCAAGTAGAACCAACATTTTAGAGCATTAATCTGGACTAAATCGGCCTTTGCCAATTCTTAGGATTAATTTAACCTGGTGGGTTCACTTAAAAAGCATCATTGAATTGACTAATTTAATTAGATTCAACCAGATTCCGGATGCATCCTGAATTAAGTTAGACCGATGCTCACCCCAAGCTTGGATATAACACGTAGCATTTTCATACTCTTTTTTGTTGTGTGAATCAATGACAAATTAAGGGGCCTCCGCTAGTAAGAACTGTCGTCCCTTGATTGCTTGGTGCTTGGGCAATTTTTTTAAACACTCGGGTCAATTTTTATCACAGTCATTTAAATCTCAACACTTTCAATAAAATTATATTGATGAATTTTGTTAACTTGATTAGTTTTTGTTAGATGCAAAATTCGTTTGATACACCTTTAAAATTTTGGATTGCCAAAGGCAAAGGGTGGGCACTAAGAGAAGTTTTTATTTTTATTTCTATTGCAAAAATAGAAAAGTAGAAGAATTTCTACTCCTCATTTATGTTCCAAATTTATCTATTAAGTTAAAAACTTGTTTCGGAAATAGAAAAATGAAATTGTATGACTAAATGGATTTCTATTGTAAATTTGTTCCCAGAAGTAAAAAAAATAAAAATATGATAGTTATCATTTGTGTCCTAAAAAGCTCATATGAATGATTGCACAGGCGAAGTAAAAGTTTTAGCACTCGAGTGCAAGACGAGAACAGATTCTAACACCGCTAAGATGATTATCCCTTTCCTTTTGGCTCGAGAATACTGAGGCTCAAAAGTCGTTTCCTTCGGCAGCACTCGTGTATATGCCCAGACTCAAAAACCCTCTCACTGGCTTTGCCGAAGAGATCGTTATTTTCTGGCCAAGGCACTTGAATTCGGTTTGGGACCAAAACGGAGCAAAAGAAAACACGAACGGGTCCTTCGCATTTTCCATGCATATTTCCCTCGGCAGCAGTACAAAAAAGGAATTAGAGAACCTGCAAAAAAAAACAAACATATTCTTTCGGTGCAATGGGCCGATATATAAATGCGACGTCCTGCCCCTTCTTCCCACGCCCCGATGGCAAGTTGGCAAACCGGCTGAGAAAAGAACCAGAAAAAGAGAATGATAAAAGCCTGAGTCGCCACTGAAATGGAACTGTGGCGTGTCAGCTCGAGCCTCCTCCTCCTCTTCCCTCACTCTGATCTGACCCCAGCCCGATGTAAATGCCCCCTGGATTTTCACGTAATCGAAAAACGCGAAGCCCAAAAGAAAAATGGATTCGAGAAAATACACACGCCAGGAGATCAAAGCGTATTTATGCTCTCTCTCTCTCTTGCTCAGAGCCCCATGCATACTGCCTGATTCTTTTTCTTTTATATTTCCAAAGCAAGAAACACTAGAGAGAGAGAGAGAGAGGGTAGTAGCTCTGCAGGTTGTTTCTTGTTCTCCCTCAATCTAATCTACTCGTTAATCTGTCGTCGGGGTTTGTCTTAAAGTTTATTATATTCTTAGGCCTCTTTGTTTTATTTATTTTTTACCTCTTCTCAACTGTCTTGTCTGAGAGTGTCTTTTTCTCAAGTGCCCTAGCCCTTCCCCCACTAGCCCTGGGAAAAAAAACAAAACTTTGCAGGCTTTTCATGTCAGAAACCATCTCTCTCTCTCTCTCTCTCTCTCTCTCTCTCCTGCGTGAGGGGAGGTTGCTGCTTGAGAAATAAAGGAACCTACAGGAACAGAAGTCACTGCAAAAGCCTTTCAGTTGCATCTTTTTCCCCTCTATACCATTCCACTCGCATACCAAACTCACCAAGCGGAACGAGGACCTGCAGACCAGAAAAAAGAAAAGCAAAACAAAACAAGGAGCTTTTAGCTATTAAAACCCAACAAAACAAAAACCCCCGTTAAAAGCAAACCCCAACCAATCTCTGTCTCCCTCTCTCTCTCTCTCTCTCTCTCTCTCTCTCCATGGACTTGCAACTGAAGCAATGGAGGAAGCAGCAGGACGGGTCAGAGCCACTATCAGAAGCAGAAGCAGCAGCAGAAGCGCCCCCTGCAAAGTTGCCAAGGCTCGTTCTTGACGAGCCCCATCACCCGCAATCCCAATCACAATCGCACCCAATGCAATCTCTCGCTGCTGCCTCCTCCACTCTCCCTCTGTTTGTTCCCGATAAACTCAGCAGCAACATGTCAGCAGCCGCGTTCCCAGATTCTGCTCCTGCTGCCCCCAGATCCTTCCCCAGTAAGCTGCTTCTTGTCCCTCTCCTCCTCCCGCGCTCTCTCTTCGTAACCGCCCCAAACATAAGAAAATGAGGAAAAATAGAAACAATGATGTTTTGTCGCTATAAAGCTCCGAGCTTTGATTGGATCTGTTCTTGGTTCCTGCTTGATTGAGTTTTATGTTTGTGTGGTTTTGGTTTTTTGCTTTCTTGGTGGGTCACTTGATTCCCTTCTCTTTTCTTTATTTGCGAAACAAGCAAAAGCTAAATTTGCTTCTTTTGGGCAGGGATGGGGAGCTACTTCAGCTTGGCTCAGTGGCAGGAGCTGGAACTTCAGGCTCTGATCTACAGATACATGTTAGCTGGAGCCACCGTCCCGGCCGAGCTGCTCCAGCCGATCAAGAAGAGCCTCCTTCAGGCCCCTTATTTCCTCCACCACCCTCTTGGCCATTTGCAACATTACCCTCAATATCAGCCTGCTTGTAAGATTTCTTTTGACACTCCATCAACTAGCCTGTTGTTTCTGCTTTTCTGGGTTCTGTTTTCTTTTCCATCTGGTAAAGATGATCAAGCACTGGTTTCCCACCGTCTCATATTTTGGTTGTTGTGACTGTTGTATTATCGCCCTTGCCTTGCTGATGCAGTGAATAAGCGGTCTTCTTGATTACTAAAATGATATTTTCTTGAAACGTTTTGTTGCGGGCACTGTTATTGTTGTGTAGACTCGGATCTTTCAAAAGTGTCTTGGACTCCTTGATATTTAATCTCCTCTTATGTCCCTTTTCGGGTTTCTCGCCAGTGTTGCAGGCAGGGTACTGGGGCAGAGCCTCCATGGATCCGGAGCCCGGGAGGTGCCGCCGCACCGACGGCAAGAAGTGGCGGTGCTCGAGGGATGTGGTGCCCGGCCAGAAGTACTGCGAGCGCCACATGCACCGCGGACGTAACCGTTCAAGAAAGCCTGTGGAAATCCCCACGCCTGCCACCGCCGCCAATGGTGGCGGCACCGCCAGGGGCTTTAGTGGGACTAGTCTCAAATCTGCCGATCCCGCCGTGGTCACCGCCGCTGCCGCCCCTCTAGCGGCGGTGGCCGGGGGCGGCGGCCATTTCTCGCTCTCGAGGCCTTCGTCCTCGATCGATCTCTTCCAAAGGTAAAACTTTGACACCCCTTTTACTAAATAAATGAAGAGGTGTACTAATTATAGACATGCTTGGCTTAGAGAAGAAAAATAGTCATCCCTGGCATGTTTTGCTTGGTACTAATTGGCGGGGCATCTTTCCATCTGGTCATATTGATGTTACAAAAGAGAGTAACTCTGGATTTGGTGGTATCTGAATGGGGTCTCTGCTCAAGGTCAGATTGATATTTTTAACTGGGTAGGTCCCAAATAAAGCTATCGTCCCCATTTTTATGCCTCAAATTTGGAACGGAGCTCTTAGATTCTGCATTAGCTGATCCCAACCGTTTCCTTTTTGAAGCATTGGACCCCATGAAGATTTTGCTTGCGTTCGATTGTTTTCAAACTTATTCTTTGCTTAATATTCTTGCTTTTTCCTGTGTCTTTCCTGTGCCTCTGCGCTTTTCTCTTTTCGACAGTTACTCCGAGCCCAAGAGCGACGGCAACAAGCACCTCTTTGAATCCCAGGGCGAGGCGAACGGCGGCAGCAGATCTGACGGGCACATATTGAGGCACTTCTTCGATGACTGGCCGCGGTCCCTCCAGGATTCTGACAACTCCTCGAGCAACGCCAGCCCGATGAGCTCATCAACCTGCCTCTCCATCTCCATCCCTGGCAACCCCTCCTCTGACGTGTCGCTGAAGCTGTCCACAGGCCACGGCGACGAGCCCAGCACGAACGACAGGGCCGCCGCCACCGAGAGGGACCACCCGCCCCAGCTCGGCAACTGGGGCACCGGCTGGTCGCCGAACCAGGTGGCTTCGATGGGGGGTCCGTTGGCCGAGGCACTGAGGTCGTCCACGAGCCACTCATCATCCCCCACGAGCGTCCTGCATCAGGTGCCCCGCGGTTTGGCCTCGGAAGCTAGCTACGTTAGCACCTAATCCGGGGTCATTGGTGGTCTTAAAACAAGTGAGGGGTGACAAAAGATATAGTGGGGTCCTGTCTTCTTTGCTGGTTTTGTTTGGTCACACTCTTCCCTACTCACATCACTCAGATGATATTTCTCTGTAAATCGGGCGTGTTTGTGTGGTCCTACGCCATATTATCTTTTTCTGAACTGATCTTTGCATTAAACCCCAAAGTGTTCATTGGGAAACAAGAAAGGGAGAGAGTGTACTATGCACCTGAAGGTGCTGATTTCATGCATCGAGATCTGATGTGGCCAATCGATGAGATTTCTCTATAACCTTAGCGTTTTTTCTCTTTTCGGGGGCGGGAGAATATGTTCTCGTGCCTTTGCCAAACTGAAAATGTGGCGTTCATGAAAAATACGGATGCGGGTCGCAAAGAGCGCATGCAATGGCTTTGCATCGTGCGTCGATTCTGTGCAGAACTCCAAGACTGCATTGACCGTACCATCATGGGGGGGCATATATTCCTGTTGTCTCGCGTTCGCCATGAAGCTTTTTGCGCGTGTTGTTCAATGTAAGAGAACGCTTCGTTGCAGAGAATACAGTTCGCCTCGGAAGGGTCAAAAGCAAAGCATAATCGTACTGCTGCTGCAGCTCAAGAATGCCGTGGGACATCTCTCTCCAAAGATTTCATATGCCTGTGGGTACTTTTAGCAAATGCCAATTTCTCATTGGCCAACCTTTCCCCTTCCTTTTTTCTAGAGTAGCCGTGATTTTAGCTCTTGAACTTAATTGGATTTTTCAATATTTCACAATGCTGTAACCACTTAAATTCGCTGAACAAATAAGCAAATCGCATTCGAAGTTCTTATTGTATTCTCTTCAAAACTACATGTAGAAAACTAAATCCATGGTCGAGGGATTGGTAATTCAGCACCTAACCTGCATATCCCGTGCCAATTAGAGTCCTAAGTTAGGCTATCCTCCCCAGACTCCATCGCGGCCTAGTTTTCTTGGAGTAGAAGCTTTTACGTTCATTATGCGAAAAATCCAAACAACGAAGCAGTAAATTTTACGGGTTTTCACTTCGTCATAATCCATCACATGATGTACTCTCTTTGTGGCAAGACTCGTGCATGTGTTATGAATCGCTAAGATTAACTCGCTCTAGTGCTGCAGTCGTGAACCATGGCTGCAAGGGATGTCCATCCAGAATCCCGATTCAGTAAGCACGGGGATGATAAGATCATCAGGGAAGGTACTCGATTACTCGTTTGCCAAGAGGCATATCGAGCCACTGCCGTCGTTTGTCGTTATCGTCAGAAGGTACATTTTGCTGCTCCCATGCTGCTCTTGGGAAGTAAATGGAATGGATTTCTTCAAGCCAAATTACCTCATCACGTTATTTCCGAAGAAACGACTCAACTATAGCAGGATCATCCCCGTGGCTGTCACGCTAAGGGGTTCCCCTCCATTCTCTCAGAAAAAGGATTGAGAGAGAGAGAGAGAGAGAGAGAGAGAGAGAGAGATGACTACTGCTGAGCTTCTGGATCAGCATAACTCATGCCTGCACCATGATACGGTTGGTTATGCAGTCGAATTCGGGACATAATCAGGCACGAGAAGGAACATTAGTCAAAGGCTGAAAAAAATCAAGTAGAGAATTGAAGAGCTCGCGATGATAAACTATAATCACTGTCTGCTGTACATCATTGATATCTATCCCATATACAGAGCCATTACGCCTGTCAAGCACTAGTCATCTGCTATTGCATTAAAATACTTCCCCATACTTTACAAAAAGGTTGTTTCTTGATGCCGCGCATAACCTTGAAAAGTATCACACTTCATTCAGCGATCGTTCTATTCCTCTCATCTGTTGTCTCTAGAATGGTGGACCTGTGACGGTGTGACCACAAGGGCTCCTGCACCTCTTTTTGCCTAGATGCACTCTGCATGGACTTTGCCCATGTACATGTCGGTCGTACATCAGACTGAGCATTTCAAGATTTATCCAAGGCTTTGACAGGTAGCTGCTCATCCTCCACAAGGGCGTAGACTATGGCTGTTCTGGAAGGTGCATACACCAAGAAGGAACTGGGTCGGTCATCATACCACTCTTCCTGCATTCCACAGACCAGAAATTAAGATTTGCTTAATTCAAATTAATGAGTTCCTGAGGGGAAAAGAGAGAAAAACAAAACAAAAGCTGTTGTGCGAAGCTTGAGTGGAATTCTTACAAAGGTGAAGTACTCCGCTGATGGATCAATCCTACTATACCCTCCAAACAAGGCATCATCTGAATTTAAGACAATCTGAACGAAGAAACGACATAGTTTAGACACACTCAAGCAAACTTATCCAGAGGGGAAGATCTAAAGTCCAGTTTAATATGGGGGAAGAAAAAGAAAGAGCAATGAAAAAATTAGATTGGTGAAATTCCTTTGGTTGATCTTTTAGCATCCTGGATGAAATCGGATATCTGAGAACACTATAACGTGACGGCATGCTGATGACAGAAGTAGTCAAAGCTCAAAGCAGAGGGTAGAACAATCTGAGGTATCTATATTGAGAATTAAGAATGAAACACAAAATGCTGGAGATACAAAATCACAGGTACATGCAGGACAAGACAGCCTAATATATCAGTGAAATCACCAACATGCAAGCAGAGATTTAGCATGTGTTGGAACCGCCATAGAAAATTTAATATGGGGGAAGAAAAAGAAAGAGCAACAAAAAAAAGAAATTGGTGAAATTCCTTCTGCTTGATATTTTAGCGTCCTGGAGAAAATTGGATATCTGAGAACACTATAATGTGAGGGCATGCTGATGACAGAAGTAGAGTCAAAGCTCAAAGCAGAGGGTAGAACAATCTGAGGTATCTATATTGAGAATTAAGAATGAAACACAAAATACAGGAGATATAAAATCACAGGTACATGCAGGACAAGACAGCCTAACATATCAGTGAAATCACCAACATGCAAGCAGAGATTTAGCATGTGTTGGAACCGCCATAGGAAATTTACAAGGAAATACCTTATACTTTCCAGGCTTCAAGCAGCCTACACGGTAGTCCGTGTAGCTATTGTTCCAATGAAAATTGAAGACAAACACAAGGTTTCCCCTTTCAAAGACGACGACCCTGTCTCCTTCATCTTTTCTGGATATGTATTGGTGCTCAGAAGTCATGAACTGCAGCACATCAAAATTAGTGTTCATTGTTTTTTCTAGATGATAAGTGTCACAACCACAAGAAAATACTGGAGGATCAAAAACAAAAGCATAGAAAGTGGAAGCATACTCTTTTATTGAACAAACAGAAGAATATCAGCTCTATCCCAAAAAGGGCATTGTCCTTACGAAAACAGAACCTCCTAAAACGGGCAAAATTGGTTTAAAGTTTTATACTTTTGGTAAATGGATGTAAATGCTTTCATTGAGCTCTTTCTGTTACTAGGTTGGCACCCCCTTGGTAACAGTGAAATTCTCTTATCAAATGAAAAACATACTCAGGCAGACAAATTGCAAAAAGCCATTATTTAATCCAAGATTGGCCTTCTCTGACTGTTGAAAATTCTTAATGGAACTCTAGGTTCTGGTGAGAATTGATGTACAAGGTCACAGAGGTGAATATATCCTTCAGAAGAGCCTGAGGAATGAAAGCTACAGCAGTGTCTTATCATCTCTTCAACTAGAACATAATCTACAGAAAAACCAGTGGTGCATTTGCAAATGGAAATTCTTAAGTTCCTTCATATCACACACTATTCCTCCATACCCCTGGGCCAATTCTCTACTCATTTTTCACATATCTCAATGATATCCAAAAAGTAAATTGTGATTGCAGCATTTTACATAATATAGAACAACCTCACAAAAGTAATGGAATAATCTAGATATTAAAAACTTACGCCATAAGCTTCTTCAACATGCTGCATAGCCTGATCAAATTCTTGCATTCCCCGGTATCTTAGATATTCAGCATCTCCCTACACAAGTAGGGACATTAGTTTGCAAGAATAACAGCAAAACAAGGGGTAATATCAATGGCCCTACGTTAGTCAACAAAAGAAGAATAAAAATAGAACAACAGTTGAGATAAAATATGTACATAAACAGAAACTTAGACGCAAGTCAGGCTAGTTAAGCAAAGTGTTTATGCCCCCAGTAGATCAGGAATTACTGTTTCAAGTTCAAAATGATCCAATTGCTTGAACGTTCAAAAATCTATAGCCAGCTTGGACTTTTGATAGAAATGTGATAATCAGCATGCAGAGCTGACTCCATGAAGCCAATAGAGTGCAGCAAAAAACTAGTTTCATTCTCTGGAACATTCACGATTTCCTTTTCCAGACCGTGTTTGCCTTCTAAAATGGTTTTGCAGACTTGCACAAAGTAAATCCTCTCCCTTGTGCTATGTTGCCCATTTAAGTCCACAGAACTCTATGCAAAATTTTGTGATGGAACAGGGACAAGAACAGAAGGGCAATGTAAAAAGTGATTGGGCACCTATGTCCATATCAAGCAGTTAAATGGAGCTGATACAGTTGGTTCGGATGCTAAAGAGTGAAGACAGGTTTAAAAATGCTACAAACAAGTTGGTAGACAGGATCTAACAAGATAAAGGTGCACTAGAACACTGGAATTTTCAGATTCTTCTCTGGACACTAAAACAAAGCTTGTTGAATTACTTACATGTCTTTGACCAAAAAAAAAATTACCTACATGTCATAAAGAAGTGAGGCTGACATATGAAGTGTAGAACTTACAGCAAGACTTTCTAACCACCAAAAACAAAAAATCAGGCACCTGCTATTCTTGGCTTATTTCTGTTCTATAGTCTATCTACACT